>RDPX01000101.1:824523-844461 GCA_003991215.1 Morbakka virulenta
CTACTACTACTACTACTACTACTACTACTACTACTACTACAACAACAACTACTACTACTCCTACTAATACGCCAACTTCTCCTACTACTACTACTACGACTACTACTACTGCTACTATTACGTCTTCTCCTCCTCCTACTACCACTACTTCTGCTGCTACTACTGCTACTACTACTACTACTACTGCTGCTGCTGCTACTACTACTACTACTATTGTTACTACGTCTACTGCCGGTTTACATTTTTAAAGGGTTAGATATTGCTAGTACAATACTCAATTTAACTTTTGTATTATTTGTTGTGGAGTCCTTTGTTTTTGTATTTTTTGTTTGATTATTGTTGATTTTTGTTGTAGGCATTACCTTTTATGCTTTTGCCAGGAGAGTGTCAAGAACTGGTTAACACTTTCTGTGTGAAGGGGAAGGGGGTGCATTAATAGTGTTTGTGTAAGAGACACATAATGCACATAAGTTTGCTGAAAAACTGTGGAGCGTTTTTTCTTATTAATATTGGATTTTTTGTAACTGGAATTTTTTTCATTTGCAGATTTATTGACATCATTGAATGGCATAATTTTTTGACACCTCAACTTCAGCTTCAAAAGTTATTCAGAGCAAAGCCAAAGATACATGTAAGTAATAAAAGATGATTTTGAAAGGTCTTGTGCTTTAGAGAGTGAACTTCAAGTTGTTTTTGTATTTCATTATGGCAAAACTTTTAAAATGTACTTTAGTTGCAATATGGGCTTGCTGCTTTAAAAAAATTCCAATGAAAAATCAATTTCAATGGTTCCTTTCTTTGAAAAAGGCGCAAAAACAGAAGCCATATGTGGTGTTAAAACTCTCAGATATAACACTTGTAGAACCCAAAAGTTCAGAAATAGATCGTTTGCATTTAATAGAGATTTAAAATTTTTGAAAAAGAGGCTTCTTTTTTCCTTTGATGTTGCAGACCTTACTAGATTTTATCTGCCAGTTGTGTATCTTTTTAAAGAGTAGTTTGTCGATTGAAGTTGCAATTAATATTTTGGATTAATACAAAAACTAAGCTCATATTTTCTTATTTAAAACTTGATTAACCAGGCATGGCCACTTCCTTCCGTAACCTTTTGCTTTATAGTGTTTAATTATTAATAATTAATATTAATTTGACTGGTGCTGTTTTATTAATGCTTTGATAAATAACTATAGTGACTTACAACGTAATATTAGTTCTTTTCAATTTTGTGTACCTCAGCTTCTACCAACTTCGATATTTAATGTCACGAAAAGAAATTTTTCAACATAGGGTTGGAACTTAAATAAAGCAGTATAGCAGATTTCTGATAACTCACCACCCACCATCTTATAGATCGGTAACTTTAACTACTAGGTTTTCTTTTCTAAGCAAAAAAATACAAAAAGTTGTCTTGACGCGAGTAGGTAAAACACACATCTCTTGGAAATTCAAAAAGGAAAAGAGGAAAATACGATCGTACGCAATCACACACCTGAGGAATAATAAAAGCAACTCGAAAGTATTAATTGAAATACTGAAAAATGTCGTGTATATATCCTTCTTGATGCAACCTATATTCAAAATACTCATTATTGCTGTTTTTCCTTCGATATTTAAGGGTGTTGAAGGTGATGCTGTATTATCAAGCATGAGCGACTCTGAAGTGGCTGAAATGGAGAATCTAGTGTCAAGACTGGACAAAATTGCACAGGTATGGAATGGCAATGGCATTTTGCATGGATAGTGATGAGTCGTGTATTCGACATCATAATAGTGTTAGTCTGATTGGAGCAAAGCACGTGAAAAGTAACTATTTTATTCATGGTTTTAAAAATTGATAGTAAAATGACCTGGTCGATGTGTTCCCTCTCCCATCTGGGGTTTTCATACTGTGAAGGTTTCGACATTAGGTGTTAAGATTTTCTCTCGCATAGCTAAGCTGCGTCATTTTTCAAGATAGATTTGGATCGTATTTTTTAAGAAGTTTTTTTTTAATTGCGAAATTACCTCTTTGTGAAATGCAGAAATCGCCTTTTTTCGCCTTTCAATTTCCAATTGCACTGTGAAGGCATTAACAACGGTTTGTAGTGAGAATAGCATAAAGCATTTCTCATTTCGGTCATTTTTCACTTGCACAAAACTGAATTAGTAAGTAATAGTGGCCTAGTTTTGTGTGTGTATATGTGTGAGAGAGTATATATATGTGTGTGTGTGTGTGTGTGTGTGTGTGTGTGTGAATCGGTTTTATTTATTTCTTAAGTCACAATAATTTACTAGATGAGTTATTAACTGAGGAACACTGCATTGCACTGACAAATAAAATGAAACAGAGCGTAACAGAAGTCCTACATGTTGATAAGCTATTTTTCTTGTAAAAAAGTGAAAAATAAATGTGCATCGAACTGGATCCATCTGTATTGCTTATATGTATCTTATTTTCAGCTTGCAACCGAAAAAAGTGTTCGACTTATGGTCGACGCAGAACAGACGTACTTTCAACCGGCAATAAGTAGGCTGACATTGGAGGCCCAGAGGAAGTTCAACAAAAACAAACCTGTGGTATTCAATACCTATCAATGCTATTTAAAGGTAAAATGCTAATCATTGTTTATATTCATTTGCAATTTTTTTTATTAACTAGTTAAATAGTTGAAAGCTGGATGGGGAGCAGCATTGGAAGCTTAGAAATTTTTTAGGGTTGCCCCTGTTAAATTTACAAACCGTTGTGTTGGCTTCCATGTTGTGGTAGATATCGCTTTGGGCACTCTTAACCAATAATGAGCTATCAAAGTTGAAACGCGTCGGCAAAGAATAATATGAAAAGGAAAATGAAGGCGAAAAGTGAACACAAATGAAGCATAATCAAGGTTTCCGGAAGGAAACGGAAACCATGCCCTCCGGAAAGCAAGAGTGAAAAATCATTATTTGCAAAGTTATGTCTACTGCAAGAACGTATTGGCATATCGGTGCTGGAGAGTTGTACAGACGCAGGGATGCCACTACGATACATGTGACTGAGACAAGGTTAAAGGAGAGGAAAATTGCGGTGATATGGCCACATTTTATAACAGGAAAAGAACAACTCCTTCCCAAAGACTTGGTAAGAACCATGGTGGAGCTCGGGGTAGACAGAGACTCAAATGTTAGAATGTTTTGCCGTGCGATGTTTAAGAAATAGGGCATCCTAAACGATATGGAGCAAAGATGGAAATTTTATTACTGACCATTGACAATTTCAAACCATTATTTTTCTTTAAAATCACCCTACTTACCTGCAACAAATACAATGTCCGTTGAGAATAAAAAAATCAGTTTGACTTTTATTTTTTAGGAAGCCCAAAACAACGTTACTATTGACTTAGAGCGTGCCAAACGTGAGGGATTTAAATTCGCAGCTAAACTTGTTCGTGGAGCTTACATGGAACAGGAACGTAGGCGAGCACAGACTGTTGGCTACCGAGACCCTATTCATCCATCATATGAGGAAACAAATAAATGTTACAATTCTTGCTTGGAAAAGGTTCTGCCCGAAGTCAGATCAAGTGGAGCAAATGTCATGGTTGCTTCCCACAATGAAGAATCCGTGAAATATACTGTACAAAGGTAAGAAAATGTTTGAAGGGAGTTATCATTAGCAGTGAAGAGATACATGTATTGCAATTGTGTTGTGTTGGCAAGAGAATTTGCTAGTTCTTTATACACTTAGTTTGGAACAAAATTTTTTTCATTGGTTGGATTTGTATGTGTGTCGCATTGTTTAACTTAACGAACAAACAACCACAGTGGTGTTTCTTTTCCTTTAGACACAGTTGGTTAAAAGTTGCCACATTCATTTGGTATGTTTATATTGCGTATTGACAAAGGAGCCGTGGCTTATTGGTTAGTGCAGTTGTAACGTAATCAAGAGGTTCCAGGTTCGATTCTCCGAGCGGGTGAAAAGAATTGAACCTCACAAGAGAAAAAATGTATTGGTTGGCGTCAGTACCGGGACAAGAAATTCTTCACTGCCAAAACAAAGCCCCTCTGAAGGGCACCGTCTGAGCCCCAATTACTAGGGAAAATAACATAACAAAAAATATATTGTGTATTGACAGATTGATACGTAACTGTTCTGTTATTCTAGCATTGGTAAGATCGCCAGAAGAACACGGAAACAAAGATATTAATTTAATGACGAAAGTTGTAAAATAGCCAATTAGATGCTCCTGCTATGAATTTTGGACTTTTTAACGCTGTAACAAACTGGCATTCTGTATTGATTTTAGAAGAAAACCTAATTTCTTTGTTTATAATTTTTGTCCTCGACAGAATGCGTGAACTGCAAATCGACCCCAAAGAAGGTAGTGTGTTCTTTGGACAGTTACTTGGAATGTGTGATGGCATTACGTACGCACTTGGTAAGTTTTGTTTTTGTTGTCTGTGTGACAATTTTGGTACATTTATAAAATAACATAATATTTTTGTTTGCATTAACTTTTATTTTTTGCCCTCATATCTGGTTACATCGGTTACAATATTAATTCAAACATTTTTTTAATTTCGAACTAAAATATGCAACCTTGAGTGGTAGCCACATGTAATCTGGTATGGTACCTCTTGTTATTGATAGTGAAATATCTAGAGATCTATATATACACGTAAAAGAAAGAATAAAAATAAACTCTAAAGCTTAAAATGACATTTAATTTCATTTAAAAGATGTTTTAATCCGAAAGATGGATTTATAGAAAATAGAAGATTGATATTAGAATAAAGTCGTATGGCATATCAACATCACCAACTTTATCTATATGCTAACAAAGAAAAGATTCTAATGAGACAAATATGGAAATGATGTGGTCGCTTCAGTGGACTGAGTGAGACCGACACAGCGTAAGTCCCTCCAAAGTAAGGCGTAATAAAGCATAAAGGCTGAAGGCTGAATTGACGTGGGCGTGCAGATTAATGCTACAGGTAAAAAGAAAAGCTGAGATAAACAATTGAAGGAAGAATACTGTAGAGACCTATAGAGAAAATAAAGTGGATAAGACAGATAAGAAAGTTATTCGGGTTGTTGATTCGAAGTAATCTTTGTTGGACACTTTGAAATAAAATATCAAAGAAGATAGAGAGGAAGGGCTTAATAAGGGATACGAGCAGAGAAGGGCTTCATAAGGGATACGAGCAGAGAAGGGCTTCATAAGGGATACGAGCAGAGAAGGGCTTAACAAGGGATATGAGCAGAGAATGGCTTCATAAGGGATACGAGCAGAGAAGGGCTTAATAAGGGATATGAGCAGAGAAGGGCTTAATAAGGGATACGAGCAGAGAAGGGCTTAATAAGGGATATGAGCAGAGAAGGGCTTAATAAGGGATACGAGCAGAGAAGGGCTTAATAAGGGATATGAGCAGAGAAGGGCTTAATAAGGGATACGAGCAGAGAAGGGCTTAATAAGGGATATGAGCAGAGAAGGGCTTAATAAGGGATACGAGCAGAGAAGGGCTTAATAAGGGATATGAGCAGAGAAGGGCTTAATAAGGGATACGAGCAGAGAAGGGCTTAATAAGGGATATGAGCAGAGAAGGGCTTAATAAGGGATACGAGCAGAGAAGGGCTTAATAAGGGATATGAGCAGAGAAGGGCTTAATAAGGGATACGAGCAGAGAAGGGCTTAATAAGGGATATGAGCAGAGAAGGGCTTAATAAGGGATACGAGCAGAGAAGGGCTTAATAAGGGATATGAGCAGAGAAGGGCTTAATAAGGGATACGAGCAGAGAAGGGCTTAATAAGGGATATGAACAGAGAAGGGCTTAATAAGGGATACGAGCAGAGAAGGGCTTAATAAGGGATATGAACAGAGAAGGGCTTAATAAGGGATATGAGCAGAGAATGGCTTAATAAGGGATACGAGCAGAGAAGGGCTTAAGGGATACGAGCAGAGTAGAGCCTGTCTAGTTATTTCTGGCATGACAATATCAAAGAATGAAGATCAGGCATGTGAAGAAACCGGGAGAATTGCTTAAGACAAAGAAAGGTAAAAAGGCTACACTGTACCCCCTACCTTGTTGACCAACTGTGTGCATCTAGGAAACCCTAAGTCTTTAGTTCTGTTGTGTTTTTTATGTAAATGATTTAAGAGTAATGCATGGCATAAAGCCAGAAAGCTACTAAGTGTATGAAACTGTAAAGGAAAGAAGAGAGATATAACAGGCAGAAAATAGTTAAGCCGATGGATTGTTTTACCCAGGATTTCAAAACATGCAAATTATATGAGAGAGGAAAGTAAAAGGCTACCGAGTTACACCTAGCCGACCAAGGAAAGAAACATTTATAGTAAGGTTTTTTACCTTGAGAGACGGAAGCTGCACGAGGATAAAGGCCTTAAGAAACGGGAAATGAGTCACAAGGTAAAATAAGCTGAGCTGGTACCAGCGGGATAAGCCCATCACTTAAGCCCAAGAGCAAGTCGCCCAAAGCCAAGGCAAGGAAGCCCGCTAAGAAGTAGACGAAGGTGATGTGATGTGATGTGATTTTATTTGTATATTATTATGCGACAGTGGAACTGTTAATATCTCTTAGGTGTATATAGGCGAGTCCGCGGGTTAGTAAGCGGCTGGTTGACAAAGTGAATTGGTGAATGGGAGTGCGTGAGTGTGTGCGTGTGTGTGTGTGCGTGTGTGTGTGTGCGTGTGTGTGTGTGCGTGTGTGTGTGAAGGAGAGCGAGTTGTTTCGGCGACCATTTGGGGGTAGGTGTTTAGTGTAAAATGGCATAATTGTTTACTGCTTATTGATATAATTTTTTTAGGCCAAGAGGGATATGCTGCATACAAGTATGTGCCATATGGTCCTATCAAAGAGGTTTTACCTTACTTGTCAAGACGCGTTGTTGAAAACAGAGGCCTTTTAGGAGGAGTGAAAAAGGAAAGGTCCATGCTGTTTGCTGAATTGTTACGGAGGTTTAAGAACGGAGAAGTTATGCATGACCCGATGAAGGTGTCTGTCCAGGCCTGAGGCATTTGTTTATTTCATTTCATTTTTTTCTTATGATTACATTTTATTATTTGTACTTTACTGGTATTGCAGTACTTTTTCTAATGACATTCTATGTATAGAAATACAAGCCTTTTCTGTCACTTGTGACAAACGTGGATAATACTAATATAGATTGGCTATAGAATTGCACTTCTATATATGATAATTGGTGATACATCGTAGATGTTTTTATAGAAATGAATTTAGTGAACGACTCAAAAAAATAGTTTTTTAAAAAAACTGTTTACGTTAATGAAACGTAAATAAGATAAACAGTATTCTTTAGAGCTATTTATGTATATAAATATATTTATGTAAATAGATATTGTGTACAATGGAACCAGATTTTTTCTGTCTAACGGACAGAAGATATGTCGTTTCGTATTTAGAAATTTTATTTGGGTTTTGAAATTATGACAATTGCCAACGGTTTGAAATTGCATCGTATATTATATGTATGTCAAATGCAAAGCAGCTTCTCTGAAACACAGAATAGTGCCAATGTTTGTAGAAGTGAGTTGTTTACTATAAGTATTGAGAGTCGACTAGTAAAGATATTAAGACTTGCAACCAAGTTAGGTGTTAGTTTACTGAAGTATATACAGTTGCTTCGTAGATATGTCAATGGGTCAGATAAGAGGTAAAGATTTAATTTAGGTGTCGCTTTAACCTATGGGTGGTGACATACTTTGCTTTGCAAATGGATACGTTTTCATAGATTGTACACTGAGTGAATCAAAAGGGTCTTTAAGAAGGGCCCAATATCTTGGACGCAGTAGAATAAAATTTAGAAGAGAGAACTCAAAAACTGGTGTTCCTCGTATCTGATAAAATAAGATGTGTTTTATTCGGAGTGCTTTAGAGATATTTCGTTAAAGAGACGATGTATGTATGTGGACTTTGAATGGTCTTTTTGACACTACCTTTACGTTCAGCTAGTCTGAATCAGTGTCATATGTATAGTTAGTGTTTATTTTTTGAGGATTTTGTTTTTTTGTTTGTTTGTTTGTTTTTTTGTTTGTTGGGGTTTTTTTTGCAAGAGGGCAGGAAACGGCAATACACTTGTACCGCAACTGAAATGGCGGATGTCAGAAATATTTATGTTGGGGGTATATTACTGTTTCTTTTAACTTCGAGATGAAGTGCCTATCAGTTTATGAATATTCTTCATTTGAGGTAGAGTCTTGTCCTTATGCCATTAGTATCTGATCGTAGATCAAAGAATCGTGCAGGTTGATATATTTTCTAATAACATAATTATTGGCATTATGTAGCCTTTCGGTTTGTTACTTTAAATATAATGTTTTTGGTTTGCGATTTATTTTCTCTTTGTTTATTTATAACTTAATTCCACAACATATTCACTCATGTTTGTACTTTGAGACACTGCCATTTCACTTGTTCTTGTAGTAAGTTGGATATCAATAATTTTTGTTGTTGAATTTGAATAAGTGATTCTCCTCGGAAACAAAAATTTTTTATGAAAATAGAACGATTTTTTCATTCATTTGAACTCTATTTTGTTGTTGTTTTTGTTGTCCGCGTGCTCTTGAGAGAAAAAAATGTTCCTTTATTTTTTATATGCTGATTACTTGAAGAAACGCCTGGGGACTTGTTTTACAATTGACGAAATATACTCTTTAACCTCTAGTTGTACATCAGACTTGCTTTGATTATACAGCCGAGAATGGTGTGCATTTAAATCACCAAAACATGCGCTTGTACACTCGGTATATAATTATTGCCTGATAAACGAATACGCTAACACAATAAAATAACGGCAGTGGTTGGCTTTATATCGCTCAGAAGCTATACTCATTGCAGCTTCCTTTTAGTTACCCCAAATTGACTTCAAAAGCGTCATCACTGGAAAAGATAATGACTTTTCTCCAAGGCGATATTCAACTGGCTGGACAAGGAGACAGGTGTAACATTTTAACTATCATAATCGAAGCGGAAGATTGGATAAATAAATACCGAGATTGTCCTTTTTTACCGTACTTTTTAAATAAAATTAGTTGCAAATATAAATTTAAACCTTGTACAAAGAAGGATAATGTTTCGTATGCGCGAGAGTATTTTCGTTGGAACAAGAGTCCATTTGATGCGAGGAATATCTTTCAATGCAGGAAGTAATGGTTGAGTGATCATATCAACAGTTAATTGCACCATGCTAGAGGATCCCGGCCTCGACCACGTACCTTGATGAACGACGTCCAATTCGTTTCTCCTTTATAAGCGGTATACTAATTGTTTTGTACACGTTTCAGTGGAAGAGCTGGGCGAAGAAAAAAAGAAAGAAAAGTGTGCAATAGATAAAAAAGCACAAGAATAAAAAAGTAACCCTCAACATTCAAGTGATTTCCAGGCTTTCTTGGGTTGAAAGAAGAAAAAAAGTCAAATGGTGTTTGGTAAAATGTNGTACAAAGAAGGATAATGTTTCGTATGCGCGAGAGTATTTTCGTTGGAACAAGAGTCCATTTGATGCGAGGAATATCTTTCAATGCAGGAAGTAATGGTTGAGTGATCATATCAACAGTTAATTGCACCATGCTAGAGGATCCCGGCCTCGACCACGTACCTTGATGAACGACGTCCAATTCGTTTCTCCTTTATAAGCGGTATACTAATTGTTTTGTACACGTTTCAGTGGAAGAGCTGGGCGAAGAAAAAAAGAAAGAAAAGTGTGCAATAGATAAAAAAGCACAAGAATAAAAAAGTAACCCTCAACATTCAAGTGATTTCCAGGCTTTCTTGGGTTGAAAGAAGAAAAAAAGTCAAATGGTGTTTGGTAAAATGTTTGGGAATAAAGAAAAGGTTGAATATAAATTCACTTAAATTTCTACTGCTCCTTGTCTTTGTATCAATTAATTATTGCAGACCTGAAAACTTCAAAGATAGCTCCCACCGAGGTACTGATTTCACGAATGTTTGAAGAGTTAAGGCCAGCACCTTGATGTCAGTAGAATTCTAAACAATACAGATGACTGAATGGAAGAATCGTCTTAAATGTTTTTGGCCTCTTGCATTAAAAAAACTAGGCTAATGCTACTAATACTGAGGTCTGCATTGGCGTATACTCGATAATTAAAAAAGAACCGCAAGTGGTCTATGGAGTTGTGTTTTAAACAAGAAGTGTTATTTCCTCCATTGAGGATAGATTTAATAATAAATAACAAAAAAATTGCACATAACATGACAAAGTACAATCAAAGTTTATAAGGTATCAGAATCGTAAAGAACCTTGAGACGAATCTTTAATTATTGACATTGATATTAAACTAACAAACTACCGAGATAGTCGAAGGATGGAACTTGTTCTACGACCAAGTCGCTTGATGACGGTCGGGTCTCACCTGTTGCCCAAGAGGGTCCCTACCGGGCGAGAAGTTCCTTTTCCGATTGGAATCTGGCATCCCATTAATGCCGTTCCTTTGATGATTAGAGTTGTGGCAATCCATGATTGTTATTGGAGAAAAAATTTAGTGAAGTGGTTCTCCGTTGCCTTCTTCACCGCAGTTCGCAAACCATTACTGAGGTTGCCAGTCTGCCTTACAGATCATTGAGTAAAAGCCTTTCTCCAGTAACTTGGACCATTTGCCTCATTTTCATACTGCATCACTGCTGTCTAACACAGGACATGGCCAGGCTTATTTAAAGGCGGCCTGCTCGCCTTATGGTCCACACTTCAGCAGGGATATGTCGTTTATATTACAATGACGGTGGCAACCAACAATGTTTACGACACGCTGAGATACCTGGGTGGTATTTTTTTAAAAAAGCGATGCATTCCATTCTTATGTTCAGAAATGCTAAGAAATTTTGTACAAAAGTAGGACAAAACGTTGAAACTCGTGTAAAAAGTTTTTGCAGTTTCTTATAAAAAATGAGTGTATTTCCAACCCATGTCTAAACAAACACACTTTCATTATTGTGAATTAAAAATACTATTTTGATGATTTCAATTTGGGTTGATTGATTACTTCAATTGATGACTTTGACTTGGCAATTTTAGACTGGTACCCAATGAAAACGATGTATTTGTCCGTTGTATATATTGTTAATAAAATTGTGATTGAAAGCGGAAAGCTAGGATTATCTTTGATTATTAAGAAAACGTTTTGAATGTTTATAGCGAAGAAGAAAGCGGCTCAAAATTGTTATTTAACAGTAAATGAGGAAGGTATCAAGCAAGTAGAACAATTTGGTTACTTTGGTAGTACATTTGAATCTCGCTACTCGGAACACCGATATCCGAATTTCGGATTATCCGAACAAGAACGTCCGGTCCGGGCAAATACGTAATGTAAATGTGTGTTCTAATGTAAATACATGTACATGTATATCAAGTAAGGTGTCGTTTGTTTACGGATAATCAGTTATCCGAATAAATTGCTCTTCGCCCTTCTTGTTCGAATAATCGAGGTTCATCTGTATTCAGACAAGCAATGCCTGTATATGTCTGTAGCTGAATCCAAAATTGTCAAACAGTACTCTTTCGTATTTTACTGCAAAGTGGAGAGCAAAGACAACAGAAGAAAAGTATAATGTCGCTGCTTCACGAGGGCCAGTTTTTAGAGCCATAACCATTGTACAGCAAAAGGAGGTTTCAAATATCGTGAACGAGACGCAGGAGGCATCAGCAATTACGAGCAAAAGAGGGCCAGTTACTTATAATGAAGCGGGCAAACGTCATATTGCAAAATGTGCACATCTATACACACCAAGTCCAGCGGTTAAACATTTCAAGAAGGGCTTTCTTTGTGTCACAGAAGGTACAGTACGCCCTTGGCTGACAAAATGTCGTGAACAGCTATAAGATAACAGGAGTCCCGTTTACATCAATGAAATCAAGTTCGGCAAAAAAGCTGGCCGAAGTATTCAGTTGCTACATGAATTTGATTGAAAGTTACCTTTGGTTTTGGTGCATTTAAGAACCGCCATGGGCACGTATCAATCGACATTTTGTGTACGGAGTTCTTATGGGTTTTAATCAAGAGTGATATTCCGAAATGGGGAAACTATTTGGACTTTAACGTTATCAATGGCTAGATTTCTTATTTTTGTCGTTGTTTGAACTTTTTCCGAAGATTTTCTACTACTCCTGTCATCACGTTTAATATGGAATGAAATCAAGCATTTATTTCTTCATGACATTGGCGTGGCTTTTCTGAACTGCAACCTAACTGACGAATTAACACTAAATGTTGACCAAATCCCATCCAAGTTTGTTAGGAAAATATGACTATGGTCGAGAAAGGAAGTAGACAAGTTTCGAAAAGAGAAGTTGAAGATAAACTGGCTATGATAGCTATTCTCTCACAAAGATTAAGTAGTCAGATTTTACTTTTTATACTTATCTACATAGGTAAAACAAAGAGACCCTTACCTTTGGTTAAATTTCCGAAAGGATTCCGTCTTTCGTTCAATCCATCATGGAGTAACTAGGCAGAGGCAGTCTATTTTCTGAATAAAGCTATCAAGCCTTAAATTGACTGTGTAAAAAAACCATCTCAAGCTATCCAAAAACCAAGACTTTTGATATGTGATGCTTTCAAGACTCACGAATGTCCGTCTGTGATGCAAAAACTGGAGGAGGTTGACATAGTTTCTGTACAGGTGCCACAAATTTAACCCATCTGTCATGACAAATCTTACCATTAAGAAATTGGAGAAAGAATCTTTCACCGCATATTTTATCAATTCCATTAAGAGGGAATTGTCAGAAGATCAGATGAAAGACGCGACAACAGTCAAAATGGACCTCAGAGCACTAATCTTAAAACAACTGCATGCAAAATGTATGGTTAAGATATATCTACTGTTTACGCATGGCATACCTATAACGCATAGTGGCTGAAAGGCGTCAAGTATCTCACAGGCTGCCAGTGATGCAATTGGTTATCGACCAGAGCTGAATCCCTTCCAGTGAAGAATTTGGATTATAATTAAATGTTATGAATTAGGTTGATATGTGCATGGCGCTGTTTTGATTACTTTGCAGTGTTACTTTTTTTATAACAATTTGCATGTGATAAAACGTGCATTTAACTTTGATTCGCCTATCCAAAATTTAATCTCTGCAAACATTTGATCCCAAACCGTGTTAATTATCTAGAATGCTAGGTGTTTAAGACCAGATTTCTTATTAAGTTCAGGATTTTAATTTTCTTGGTTAATATACTTTAATTATCTGGGTTTATATACTGGCTTGTTAATTTTAGGGAATAAGGTAGTCATGGTACGTTATCTCCATATGATATCTATAACGCAAACGTTATTTACTTGTTTCACATCGTCTGATAATGTCTATAAAGAATAAAAATATTTGATTATAAGCTTATTGTTAATGTCAGTTCATCAGAAAGTAAAGAAATACTTGCAGCAAGTTGATGATCGAAACAACATATTTGAATAAAATTTGTACTTGAATTGAAACAACTGAAAAGCCGATTCTGTAGACCTGCAGCAAAGAGTAAGAATCCTTATGAAGCATAATTTAATCAATGTATTTGTTAATTATTCCGGCAATACTTTACTGTAAGGAATAGCAGAACAAATAACAAAGAAGTAAGGCTTAAATAGTTCAGAAAAAAGGCTACAATATGTAGCTTTGCCGATATTGCATCTAAGTATACTATCGAATTAAACTTTCTAATCGTTTGCGAAGATATAGATCAACGGATCCAACATTTTCTTAGCTCTGAAACTGTGAGCATACTATGTTTCTTATGTTTTACTAATGATATACAACTGCAATGTTTTTCATTCATCTTGATGCCTTTCGCTGAAAATGCCTTGGTGCTACCATAGCAGACCATTTACCAAATATTTTCATCTTCAGCATGGCACTATACAAGGTATATAGCACCAAACTATGATATGTCTAGATTTAGTCTTTGGTCGTGTACTTGGAATGACTTTTTAAACATTGGCACAAATGGTCATAGAATTTTTTCAAAGTCACAATCGTATGAAATCACAAAACTCATAGCAAACGCTACTAGAATAATCTGTTTAGTGTGCTACCTATTGACTAAAGATGAAGAACACAAAACATCTGAGATCACGAAGGAAAGCTGAGCTTATTTTCATAAAAATTAGGTTGCAAAGAAGGTGCTAGATATTCTATTATTATTGCAGCTTTTTTTATTTAAAAAATGTTTTTTTCAAAGTCCGTTTGAAGTTTGCTGTGACATTATTAATTGTTTTTCAGTTGCAATAAGAAATTTTGTTGTCACCATCTTATTATATAGATACTTTGAACATATCAATCTTGCAGTATATCAAGCCTACAGTGGAAGCTTCAACTAAAGTTGACCAAATGAGAGACGACCTTTAAGATGAGCGGATCAAATGAAGAATGACACTGGTTTACCACTAGCAACAGAAAATCGACCAACAATGAATCGTGACGAATGGCCTGTAAAAAAGAGAGAGGGAGACAGAGAGAGATTAAAAGAGAGGCAGAGAGAGAGTGAGTGTGTGTGTGTGTGAGAGAGAGAGAGGGAGAGAGAGAGAGAGAGAGAGAGAGAGAGAGAGAGGGAGAGAGAGAGAGAGAGAGAGCAGTAGAGCATATATTACGTCTGAGTCGTTAAGTAAGTAAATCATTTTAATGTAACATTTATACACTTTCAAAAGATTGTTGAATTACTACATTGCAAACAGAAAATTTGCGCTGGTACGTTATCATCGCAACTCCATATTAGATTCCTACTTACATTAAAAGTAATTTAGATTATGTATTTTGCTTTTGAACCAAGATCTCACTTTTATCGTCATTAACATTGCTCTTACTTTTCAAAACATTGGTACATTTTACAGATCTTACTGTGGCTTTGAAATTTCTTTTTTGTTTAGGTAAGAATGAAGTCAAAATATGTTTCAATGATAAAGGGATTGAAAGAAATGAAATATCTTTCAAGTATGTTATTTTCCTTTGAATAACGAAACTTATCCCATAGTAAAAGTGACAAAGATGGCTGAAAGCAATGGCAAAGATACAGAAAAAACATGTTTGGTTGGTTGTTTGCATGTTTGGATGACACCAGTAAGAACAGTTGTGAAGAAATATGTTACCTACTCAAAAAATATAATGTTGAACGTTCACTGTCTTACCAGTGTAGAAAATTTTCTATGACTGACAACTTACGAAACTCACGATAGCTAAGGAGTTGGAGTATCTGAAGGCAAAAGAGAACTCCTGTGAAGGGTCATGAGGCATAATGACGTCAATATAGCAACAATGACCTCATTATTTTAAAGCTCTGTAATCTCCTCAGAAAAGTAGCATTGATGTATATAGATAATTTTGAAATTTTACTTTAAGCGTAAGTTAAACTTACGTATCAACTAAACTGTCCGTTTGCAAGCCTCAGTTCCAGCTAATCTCTAGCTAGGCAAAGGGAGGATTCGGCACTAGTTCGGTGATGAACGCGGACGAGCTACAACCCGAGTAGTAAACGTTTGTTGTCACTGGCAGAAGAGCTGCTACGAAGGCAAATGGTGGTCGTACAACGTTCACCCTACAGTAGGCAATGGCGAGCCACTGTAGCAACCAGCCTAGTAGTATCACGATTATGCCAATAAATGATAACAGAGATAACGGCATCAAGGAGATTGTAGAAGTAAGTACCAATCTCTCAAGGGTAGGTGTCCTCAACATCAATACGAGAAAGGTTCAACTACAAATAGGCGCATGGAATGCGAGGATTGTATGACAAGCAAGAAGGTTATGAAATGTGAAGCAGGAAATAAATATGTTGAGAATAAACATTCTTGGAATGAGCGAGACTAAGCAGAAAGATGTCGGAATGTAGAGACCAAAGCCATAGAACTTTTGAAGTGGAGTTAAAGATAAAAGAGGAGTGGGAATTATCTCAGATGAAAATATTTCATCTAAGATAATGCTTATCAGGCTACTGGTGTGAGTCAGATAGTGTTGATAATCAAACTGAATGCAGAACTTTTCAATATAGTAGTAACGCAAGTATATGAGCCAACAACTGATTTGGAAGAGTCTGAACCTGAAAAAGTTTTTGAAGAGATGGAGGCAGCAACTAAAAAAGTACAAATCAAATGAAATTTTCAAAACAATGGGAGATCATAATACGAAGGTAGGAGTTGAAAGAGCAGGTGATGTTGTAGGTCCACATGGTTTGGAGAAAAAGAATGAAAGAGCAGAAAAGTAGGTAGTATGGTGCTGTGCACATGAATTAACTATAACCAATACTTGGTTTTGTCAACCAGCAAGAAAAAAATGTATGTGGAAGAGCTCAGGAAATAGTGTACGAAATCAAGTGGATTACGTAGTTATCAGAAAAAGATATAAAAACGGGGTAAGAACAAGAGCAACAAAGACGAGTCTTGAAGAAGAATATCGACAAAAGCACCAAGAAGTGAAACAGAGTGTTAGACAGAACAAAAGGGCTTTTGTTGACGACTTGGTAACCAGAGCAGAGACAGCAGCAGGACAGAGAAATATGAAGGAGTTATAGGACACCAGCAGAATCCTAGCAGGAAATACGAGGGCCCCAGGGAAGCCAATAAAGAACAAGAATGGTGTCACTATGACAACATTGGAAGGACAGACAGACAGATGGAAAGAACACTTCAGTGAGCTGTTGAACAGACCAGTACCCGAGGAGAGACCAAATTTCACTCCGGTGGACGAAATGTTGCAAGTACCACTACACAGCCCCACCAAAGAGGAAATCAAGAAGGCTATCATGTCACTAAAAATGGCAAATCAGCAGGGCTAGATGGGATTCCAGCTGAAACACTGAAGGCAGATATGGACACTTCAGCAGACATGCTGCAGCCGCTGTTTGAACACATGTGGGAAGAAAAAGAAGTACCTCAAGACTGGAAAGAGTGGTGTATAGTGAAGTTACCAAACAAGGGAAACCTGCGTCAGTGTAAGAATTATAGAGGAATAATGTTGCTATCTGTTCCAGGGAAGATCTTCAACAAAGTTCTACTAGATAGAATGAAAGCGGCTGTTAACAATTGCCTTAGAGATGAGCAGGTAGGTTTCAGAAACAAAAGGTCTTGCACTGACCAGATTACCACTCTGAGGATCATCATAGAGCAGTCTCTTGAGTGGAACAGCTCACTGTATGTGAACTTTATAGACTTTGAAGAACCGTTTAATAGTTTAGACAGACAGATACTATGGGGGCTGATGGCGCCTTATGGAATCCCACAGAAATTCATAGCTATCATAAGGAACACCTACTAGGGTGTGACATGTCAGGTCCTTCGCAGAGGTACTGCAACAGAGAAATTCAGCATCAAGACTGAAGTTACACAGGGATGTCGTATCTCCCCATTCCTCTTCCTTTTGGCAGTTGATTGGATAATGAAGGAGTCGACAAAGACAATAATAATGGAATTCAGTGGAACCTTTCTTGGTTGTCCACCGTCAGCTAGACAACCTAGATTTTGCGGATGACATTGCTCTACTATCACAGACACACACAGACACACACACACATCAACAGGTGCATGACAAGACTTTAACCTTGGAAGCCAATGCATAAAAAGTTGGATTGCGAATAAATAAGTACAAGACAAAGGTGATGAGAATAAATGCAAAAAAGAATGACAGCAATAGGTTAACAAGCGGGGATATAGAAGAAGTTAGGTCATTTACTTATCTGGAAAGCATAGTCAATGCAAGGACAGCGTTCAGCCTCCTCAACAAAGTGTGGCGGCTATGAGAGACAGCTACTAAAACAAATCTCAGGATCTTCAACTCAAATGTGAAATCTGTACTGATGTATGGAGCTGAAACGTGGCGCATTACAAGGGTGACAGACAGACAAATCCAGTCATTCATCAACAGATGTCTGACGGGTCGTAAAAATTTAGTGGCCAAACCGCATTAGCAATCAAGACCTATGGAAACGAACAAGTCAGCTTCCTCCAACACTACAGATACGGAAAAGGAAATGGACATGGATCGGGCATACCCGACCGAGGACGGAAAAAGACGAGGGCAACATTACTCAGCAAGCCTTGCGATGGAACCCTCAAGGCAGACGGAAAAGAGGAAGACCTAGAGCCACCTGGCGTTGAAGTCTAGAACAGGAGATGAAAGACAGCGGACATAGTTGGGACACCACCATGATTGCAGCCCAGGACAAACATAGATGGAGGAAGATTGTTAGCGGCCTATGGCCCATGCCGGAGTGAACAGGCTTAAGATTAAGACTCAAAACAGAGATGGATGGATAACATCAAAGTTGACATGATGAGAAGGTGTTTCGTATCAAGTTGCCAAAAGGAGAAGCAGGTGTTTCGTATCAAGTATCACAGTGATGAATTTGTAAATAGATATGAGGGAAGTTTAGTTGCAAGAGGTTTTGAGCAAGTGCGTGGGCTGGACTAGGATGAGGCTTTTCCTCCAGTAGTAAAATTTGATACTATTTAAGCTCTGCTAGCATTTTTGATCCAGAGTGAATTGTTGATACTTTAAATGGGTGTAGTTATCTCATTTTTAAATGGAATAATTAGTCAGGAAATTTACATGGAAATTCCGGAAGAGTATATAGTATCTGGCCAAGAGTCAGAGGCCTGCAAATTAAACTGTTCACTTTCAGACCTAAAAACAATCTCTACGATGGTAGATTCAAGTTTTCAGGGCATTTTTGTCATCCATTCGGTCAACCAGGTAGATAAGACACTTCATTGAAAATATTTAGCCTTTTATACGCTGCAATTGCTACGAGGCCAGATATTTCTTATCCAGTGGGAGCAGTTGGACAGTATTGCAGAATTCCAAACCAAAGACATCTTACGGA
Organism: Morbakka virulenta; assembly: GCA_003991215.1. Lineage (NCBI taxonomy): Eukaryota > Metazoa > Cnidaria > Cubozoa > Carybdeida > Carukiidae > Morbakka > Morbakka virulenta. The sequence continues at coordinate 843,338 of RDPX01000101.1, forward strand.
AGCTAGATATATCTTTCCCTATCTTAAAGGGACTTTAATTCTTTGACCTATCATAAGAGTTTGAATTACGTTTTGGTAGTATTTTTAGATTCTAATTAGACAGAAAACCTCGATGAACTGCAATCAACGTGTGGACATTTTTTTTAGAAGTGGAGCTATTAGTTGAATTTTAAAAAATCAACCAGCTATTACTCTATTAACCTCTGAAGCGGAATATATTGCTATGAGTAATGCGACACAGAGAGTATGTGCTTAATGTTACTGTTTACAAGGTTTGGTGTCTTACCTAAAAAACTGATGATCAACAAAGACCTTATTTATACACAAGCAAAACATATTGATGTTTGCTCTCATTGCGATGTAATTAAACGTGGTGGCATTGAACTTGAAAATTGCATAAAAAAGAACATGACAGTTGGTACATTAACTAAGCTATTCTCTACAAAACAGACTTGATGAAGGTCGTAACAAAATGGGACTCTAAGTATATTCGAAGAAGTAAACAAATCAAGTAAGAGATTGTTGGAAAATGATTTGTTAATTAAAATCGACTGTCAATTATTTATTTGAGAATCCCCTTTCGGTTAGTTGTTGCGTTTTCGCCTCGTCTGTCATGAGGATTAATATCTAATTTAAGACCAAATTAAGTTACAACTATGTTCCCCTATATCAAACAAAGCACAGATGATTTTGGTATTGATCAACTAAGGAAAGTACTTAACGAGATTTTTGAATCTTGAAATATCCCTGAAGAACTTAGCACATTCATATTTATTACACTACCAGAAAAACCAGCTGCAACAGAATACGACCTGCACGATTAAAATCATGATTCATGTAGTGAAAATGTTATTAAGGGTACTTTAAATCTGAAATATTAAAGGTCCAATGTGAATTTGTAGAGGACAATAGTACACGAAATGCAATATTTATGATCAGAATGTTACCAGAGAGAAAGGGAGAGAGAGAGAGAAATAAAGAGAGAGAGAGAGAGAGAGAGAGAGAGAGAGAGAGAGAGAGAGAGAGAGAGAGAGAGAGAGAGAGAGAGAGAGAGAGAGAGAGAGAGAGAGAGAGAGAGAGAGAGAGAGAGAGAGAGAGAGAGAGAGAGAGAGAGAGAGAGAGAG
>RDPX01000101.1:868489-879055 GCA_003991215.1 Morbakka virulenta
CATATTGATCTCTGTTTGCATATTGATCTCTGTTTACATATTGATCTCTGTTTGCATATTGATCTCTGTTTGCATATTGATCTCTGTTTGCATATTGATCTCTGTTTGCATATTGATCTCTGTTTGCATATTGATCTCTGTTTGCATATTGATCTCTGCTTGCATATTGATCTCTGTTTGCATATTGATCTCTGCTTGCATATTGATCTCTGTTTGCATATTGATCTCTGTTTACATATTGATCTCTGCTTGCATATTGATCTCTGTTTGCATATTGATCTCTGTTTGCATATTGATCTATCACTCTTTTTCACAAAACTTATTCTGCTTTTCTGGAAAGATGGTAAGAGAGACATGCTTGATATTGTGGATGACATCAATAGATTGGCTTCAATATAAAGAGATCATCACACTGATTTCTACTTTTGCATCACTAACATTAAAGGATGTACTCAGAAGGCTAAAAAGAATATGCAGTATTCTTAAAACCTGCTATTTGTCTGGTATGTATATTCATGACTCTGAATTACAAGTTCCAAAACTACCTTCTTCTTTTGACTGTATTCTGTTTAAAAAATCTAATTCAGATATTAATGAATCACTCATAAATGAATAAAATTCTGAAGACAGTGTTCCGAAGCCACATGTAATTGATTAAAGTACCTGATCAATTAAATGATCTAGTAAGAGATTTAGATTCAACAAAAGAGAAAAGTGAAATTCTGGCATCACGTTTACAGCAATAGAATCTACTTGCTGCAAACGGTTACTGAGAGTCGTGAAAGATCAAAACATTTGGTTAGATATTTTTATACAGATAGTAGATCTGCTATTACAATTATATTTCAGGACTTTGGTCTGGTCATAGACTACATAGCTCATTATTGGAATTTTTTCATTAATGGTTCAGAAGAAAACCAAAATAGTATTGTACTTCATATTGGAAATATTTTACCATCAGTTTCTGTTGCCTATGCAACTACTGTGTAGGAAAGGTATGTTAGAATTTCGGTGATTTAGAAACAATTTGACTATGCCAGTTATCAGTGGTATTTCCATGCAGATCTTAAACTTGTTACCATTATAACTGATTTTAAGTCTAGATATGACAAAATTTTTTTTGTTTTCTTTTTCTTGTTGGACTCTAGAACTAGACAGCACTATTATGTGTACAAAGAATGGCCTCACAGGTAGGTCATGAATCAATGACAATAAAATGGTAAAAATGGGACACCAGTACCTGAAGAAAAGGTTTTTCTGCCTCCTCTTTATGCTAAATAAGGTGTTTTCCAACAAGTTGTGAGAGCACTGAAATTGAATGAGAAAAGACCAGACCTTGACTTCCTTAAGGAAAAAGTTCCAGCTTTTTCAGAAGCTAAGGTAAAAGAAAGTGTTGTTATGGCCTCACAAATCCGGAAGTTGGTTATAAGGATTGAAGTCTCTCAAAGTCACACTGCATCTTAACTACCTGGAATTCCTTCAAAGAGTTGTGTACCTCATTTTTGGGTAAGCATCGTGCTGAAAATTATCAAGACATTGTTGCAAATGTAATACAATATTATCAGGAAATTGGCTAGAGTAAATTCCGAAAGCTAATCTTTTTACACTCTCGTTTCGATTTCCTTCATGAAAGACGCACGTAAGTATCGAATGAGCATGGTGGGAGATATCAATAAAACACAGCTGTTATAGAGCAAAGATATACAAGTAAAATATGCATTTAAGAATTGTTGCCTGACTACTGCATAAAATTTCAAATGATAAACCATAACAACAATATAAAACGAATACTACTGCCGAGCGAAATAAAGATGGACTTTATGTGTAAAAGAAAGATGGAGTATATGTGTAAATTAAAGCTGGATTATATGTGCAAAATAGAAAACTTACTTATTGTACGCGGATCGACCTTATCAAGTTCCGAGGGAGTTTTGCTCGCCTCAGTACTTCTTCATTCGTGATTTTGTCCGTCCACTTGATCTTCATCATCCTTCTAATCAACCACATCTTACAAGCTTCCAGATTCCTCCAGGACTCTGATGTTAACGTCCGTGTCTCAGATCCGTAGGTCAAGACCGGACAGACATAGCAGTATTTCAGTATTTTCTCAAGATTGGTAAAGCTTTTCCTTGCAAAGGCCACTCGTCTGTTGATCTCTTTAACACATCTCTAATCGTCGGTGATTAGACTACCTAAATAGTTAAAAGAGCTGACTTGGTTGATGACCTCATCCTTTACTTTCAGTTTGCATACTGGACTGTCCCTTTTTGATGTTACCATACATTCTTTTTTCTTGCACTTTATGCTCAGACCTCTCTTCTCGCTCTCCTCCACAACAACATCCAGTAGCCTCTGTAGGTCTTCTTGGGATTCGGCCATTAGTACTGTGTCATCCGCGTATCTGATGTTTGTGATATTTTGACCACCGACTCTGAAGCCTCTCTCATTTTCCAGATGTCTCAGTATCAGCTCAATGGAGAAATTGAAGAGATCTGGTGACATGACACATCCTTGTCGAATAGCGTGTTCGACTTGTGTATATTCACTACATTCTCCATCAATGTGCACACACGCTGATTGACTCCAGTACAGGTTTTGCAGAAGTCAAAGATCTTTGCTGTACATGTCCAGCTTGCCGAGGTCTTCAAAGAGCTGTACATGACAAACTTTATCAAATGCTTTTTCGTAGTCAATAAAGCACATGTACACGCCCCTCTGCTTTTCTACAGCTCTTTCTGTGATCATTGGTAGGACAAACACAGCATTTCTTGTCCTCGCGTCAGCAACAAAACCAAACTGTTCACTTCCAACTTCTGGCAATATCCTCTGCCTTGCCCTCATTAGCAATATCCTAAGAATGATTTTTGTCACCTGACTCATTAGACTGATGGTTCGATGTTGCTCACAATCCACTGCTCCTGCCTTTTTAGGGAGAACTATGAACATAGATCTCACTAAGTCTTCAGGAAATGTCCCTTCTTCGTAAATCTTGTTTACAACCAGAGTCAGTTTCTCAACACCATACTCTTCTAAGGCTTCAATCATCTCTATCACCACGCCATCCGGACGAGCTGCCTTGTTTCTATTTATTTTTCGGATGGCTGCTTTCACCTCTGAAGCCATGATCTTTTGGCCGTTGTTCGGTTCCGAAAGAACAGGAATTGTCCCATGGATATTATGGAATAGTTCTCTCATGTATTCTACCCAGCGGTTCAGTATATCCCTCTTTTCAATAAGCATAGTCCCATATCCCGATGTAGAACAGCCTGACCTCTTCCCGCTTATATCATCTATTCGCCTGTACATCTTGTTGGCATCAAATGAATCACTTTCAACCTCCAAATACTTTGTGTTCAACCATGCTTCTTTGGCTTGGTAGAATTTTTGCTTGATGAAATTCTCTACCGCTTCTGTCCCTGATTTTCTGCCTCTCACTCATCATGTTGAGTATGTCATCTGTCATCCACTTGCTTTTGCTCATGTCTGTCTCGACTAAAATGCTCTTAATATTATTCCAAGTGTCGCGATGTTCTTCTCCTAAAAGATCAAATCTGTTCTTTACACTGATTGTATATTTCTCACGCACTTCCGGGGTTTGTTAGCTGCTTGAGGTCCAGCCTTCTATCAGCCTTAGCTCTTTTCAATTTCTTCAGCCTGTACTCCATTGTACATACCACCGGTACATGATCGCTCCCGCAATCCGCACTCGGGTTACGGGAGGGATCATAAGTTATTGAGCGAGCACAAATTGTTGTGTGTTTCATTGCCCTCCTGAATCTTTGATTTACCGCGATGTAGTCGGTCTGATTTCTGGTGATATTAACAGGGCTCTTCCAAGTGTATATTCTTCGTGGAGGTAACTTCAACCAGGTGTTCATAATGACCATGTTGTTTTGGTCACACCATTCTATCCATTCTAGCAATTAGTAGCGATTTCTTGCAAGAGTACAATCTAGAAGATTTTTGACTACTACGGTTGGTTGTGGAATCTCTCTTAGAAAAGGCAACGTAAATTGCATTAGACTTTGCAAAGAGTATGGAATGGGAGTATTTTAAACCTCACTTTCTCTTGCCTCCCTTCAATTCACAACTCTTCAAAAAAAGCTGCTCTAAGACCAATAGACCAAAAGAGGAGCTGTGGCTTAATGGTTAGTGCAACTGCACCGTAACCAAGAATTCCGAGTTCGATTCCCAGAGCGGGTGACTTTGGAAATTTACAAAAGAAAAAGCCATTGGTTACCGTCAGGAAGGGCATCCGGTCAAGAAATTCCTCACTGCCAAAGCNAGTGAAATTGTAAGTGACTTTTCCAGGGGTGTCAGTCTTGTAAGAGTGACTCAACCAGGGCCTGTGATGAATATAAAGTCAGCATAGGCAAAGATGTTAGCAGTGTGATGGTTATCTGAGGCCTTATTGATAGATTCCGATACATTCCAAGAACTGAGCAAGAATTGGAAGAGGTAGATCGATTCAAGAAAAATAGGTAACAAGTGGCCTATAGACGAGAAAATCTAAAGCACATGAAAGTCTTATTTGAAAGTTGCCTTAACCTCAGCAGTTACAACAACATGATCAGAAAATCCAAAAGGAGGTAAGGAAACTCTGTAATGCTCAGGAATAGAAATAAAAAAGATATCTAAAAGTAAAGATTCTCATAAGTCTGAATCAGGAAACCTTGTTGGAAAATCAATAAACTGTACAAGATCGTGGGCAGAGGGAAATTATAAGTAACTTCTCCAGGTGTGTCAGCCTTGTTAGAATGACTCAACCAGGGCATGTGACGCGTATTAAAGTCACCAAAGACAAAGATGTTAGCGGTATGATACTTGTCCAAAGGCTTATGACTGGAGTCTGATACAAGAAAATTAGGAAACAAGTGGCCTGTAGAAGAGACCAGCTAAAGCACATGAAAGCCTTATCTTTACATTCAAGTGCTTTTATTCTAACAGCTGCAGGATTCTGTCAAGCACAGATAGCAAGGCCATGAAAATGAATTGTGGAGTCCAGTAAAAACGAAGGCAAATAGCTTTCAACATGAAGGTCAGTATTACTAACATTGACATTGAGACTTGTATTACAAACTTATTAACAACGGCTTATTCTGACACAGCGACGTACGACCCAACAACTGGAAACAGTGGAGAAGACGAACTGCCGTAGAAGAGATCAATCATAATTATTATTACTATTATATTACAAACAAACTTCAAGAATACGAGAAGAGTCAAAATGAATAAGATACGAAGGCCTCTGACGTTACTGAAAGCTAAAAAGAGAAAAATGTTTAAGATAAAAGGTTTTTCCGGGTCAGTGTAGATCCAGTTTTACCGCATCTCAAGTCTAAACTCTCGGATATGGAGTCATTTTTTGGTCCGGAAGTTCTTCGCACCCCCTGCCCATTGAAAGTCTTTGGGGTCCTTCTTTCCCATGTGGATTAACACACCAAGTGTGATCTGTATAATATTTAGCGGAAACGAATAGCACTGACCACTATTTATCATGGTTTTTGTGAAGCATTTGTGTTGAGTCAAAAAGAGTTGCAATTAGCAGCGATTTCTTGCAAGAGTACAATCTAGAAGATTTTTGACTACTACGGTTGGTTGTGGAAGCTCTCTTAGAAAAGGCAACGTAAATTGCATTAGACTTTGCAAAGAGTATGGAATGGGAGTATTTTAAACCTCACTTTCTCTTGCCTCCCTTCAATTCACAACTCTTCAAAAAAAGCTGCTCTAAGACCAATAGACCAAAAGAGGAGCTGTGGCTTAATGGTTAGTGCAACTGCACCGTAACCAAGAATTCCGAGTTCGATTCCCAGAGCGGGTGACTTTGGAAATTTACAAAAGAAAAAGCCATTGGTTACCGTCAGGAAGGGCATCCGGTCAAGAAATTCCTCAGTCAGGCCATCGTCAAAAGTGCTTCAACAGTAGTATATGGAGGGAACTATATGGCACATTCGTATTTGGTCCATCATTCAACCATTAAAAAAACTTTTCGCTTGAGATGGTTTAACGATGGTTACTTAAGGGGAGGGGATCAGTTGGGTCCGCATGCCCTATCATGCCTTATCGTATCCTATCATCCTCTTTCGTGTCTTACCTGGGAAGCTCCCCAATTTCGGGGAACATTAGTTTTGTGTCCTATTTAATAACCGTATGGCAGAGTGTCATAATTTTTCTGAGTGCACTTTCATCATATCCTAACCTAAAGTCTTTCTCTTGGTACTTATTTATCAGTTGTTTTGTTTTTGAATCACATGTAATCATTTGTTCTTTGACGATAGTTTTTCTATCTTTTGAACCATTGATAACCTTATTCATGGAACTTTGATTAATACATTGACTGTTTTCATAGTTGATGGTAAAACCTTTCACCTTGCAAACATTCTTATCATTTGATGTTGCGTAAGCATAGGATTGTGGACCGCTACCACACCATGATATAATATGATGACAATCTAATTCATCAGTCAAATCTCCCAAACTATCTCCTGTTTTGATTGTAGCACCATCAGGTCGTTCAACATACCATGTAGAATCAGTATCATAACCCAATACGTGATCACCTAGTTTGTCTAAGTCACCGTAGAGCATCATTCGAGCACGAGATGTAGTGAAACATGCTACGAAGATGTAAGTGTCTTTACTAATGTCAACAAAGTCATCGTTCATTTTGTAACTCATTTGCACCATATCTTCATTTATAAACTGAATGTTTAAATTATCAACGTTGTCGTCAAGCGATATCTTGTAAAAATCTTAAACCTCGGTAACGTATTTGGTCTGTTTCATGTTTTCACGCTGACCAAACTTTCTCCACAAGCTGTTTAAACATAGTTTGGCAATAGCTCTCATACCAGGGTTGTATTTCATTTCATCTAACTCGATATATAACTTTTTCTAGACATTGTCCTTGAAAGTACCTGTAAAACTTCTTAATTCATCACTATGCGTGTATTGTGGGGATTTAAGCCTCGATCAAGTTTTACACAATGGAAACAATAATTTTTCAACGTTTCCACACTTTGTTTTGACTGGTAACACGGGATGATATAATCCTTTTGGTGGAAGTACTTTGCATTTGATAAAACCAAACCAGTCTTTGTTTAATTTTTCAGAGTTGAGTATTGCATGTCTTTTTAAAAGATAGCTTACCCATGAAAAACTTTTTTCAGAGTAAGATTCACTGTTGGAAGTATCTTTATGGATAGCAATAGATGAAGAAGGCATATAGTTTGACCTGTAAATGGTCATGTAAACGGATCCAATAGTTACGTATTTTGGAGGGTCAATATTTTCCAATTCTATAAAGTCTTCTTTAAATGTCATCATACTTCTTCCAAGATTATCAACATCAGATTGGCGATACTCTCTCAACTCCTTCTTAAAATCAAAGACATACTCTTCATCAACTTTAGCCTGATACCATTCTGAGAAAGCTTTGCGATTAGAACTACTCATTTGATTTTACCCATAATATTTCTTGCTTGGCATAGCCCCTGCATAGTCTTGATTACATAGTTTGTTGGAATAATGTGGAAAGTATCCTTTCTTCAGTTCTTTTAATCCAAATGTTTTAGGAAAGCTTGCTAGGGCACTTGCAACAAAGTTAATACTATCTTTTTCTTTTTAGTTTTAACGTCATTTTCCCCCAGCAATTGGGGCTTTGATATGGCAGTGAGGAATTTCTTGACCGGATGCCCTTCCTGACGCCAACCAATGGCTTTTTTATTTGTAAAGTTCCAAATTCTCCTCGACAGCTCGGGGAATCGAACCCGGAACTCTTGGTTGTGCAGTTGAACTAACCATTAAGCCACGGCTCCTCAAAGTTAATACTATCTATAAAACGTATTTAATATTCTTTTATAGTCATGGACATAATCTTAGACCTTGTATAGATATAATATGGTTTGATTCCATTCTCAATACAATGCTTTAGAATAAATTGAGCATCATAAGCTTTTGCATGGTGAGCGATAAAAGTGTAACCTTTTCTTTCTTTACAATATACAAACTTACAAAGATTATTTATGGTATCAAATGTCCATTATTTACCATTGAAATCCCATGCATGAACGTAATTTACGATATGAATACCAGTATCTTGCGTAGTCTTAAAGTTATAAAAGATGCACTTTTCAGTTTTAGTTTGGCATCTGCAGCACTTTTTAGCGGTACAGCTTGTACATTCCCCACCCTTTCATTGTTTAGGTTCCATAAAACACCTGTGATCTATCATGTCACAGTAAGCCTGGCAGTTTGAACACACTGAATGACCATAAATATGTTCTTTAAGACTTTTCACGGTCCTGTCACACTTTAGACACTTTTAAACTGTTGTACATACTGAATCTATTTTACCCTCTTTTTTAGCTCGATTTTGAAGATGTTCGTCAAAACAAGCTTGACCAAAGAAATTTCTATTACATTTATCACACGTGATTACTTCCTCAAATTTTGTAGAACACTTTAGCATGCAAGCTGACCAAGTATTGGGACGATCCGCTATCTCCAAACTTGAAAGAATGCTGGAATGCCAGAATTCAAGAGATAGTTAAGATGCAGACCATCAAAGTCAATCCCATCTACATTCAGAACGACCCTTCAGACCCCTTTGTCAGCTACAAACGACTCGGTTTCAGCGACGCGAGTAGTGAGGCATATGAAGCATGCGTATATCTCAAAGCAGTCAAACAGTCAGGAAATGTAGAGACTGCCTTGGTGTCCTCGAAAACCAAAGTCGCGCCAATAAAACCATTGACGATTCCTCGTTATGAACTACTTGGAAACCTTCAATTCTCCCGACTAACAAAAACGATCTCAAACATTCTAAGAATCGATGCCAGTTTGACCAAATGATTTACTGGACTCAAAAGCAACCTTATCATGGATTAAGTCATCAAAGGATCTACAAACGTTCGTCCAGAACCGCATCCAAGAAGTTCACGAATTAACCGACAAAGAAAGCTGGTACCACATCAATGGTCCTAAGAAGCACTCCTATCTAATCACAAGGGATTTCTCTGTACGTCACCTACTATGATTGTTTTTGTACAAGTAGATTTGAGTTTCGTTGTCAATATTTGAAGAAGTATATATCAGCTTGTTAAATTGGTCACCATCAACAATATTAATCTGAACACCTAGATGATTTGCAAACTTTTCAAGATCTTTCAGAGTATTTCCAAAATCATTTACATTTACACCTGCTTCCTCATGTAATTTTAAAGCCTCTTCTATTTACAGCTTTCTTGATTCCATCCTGGTGTTGGCTTTTTGACCATTTACCTTTGTTTATGTTAGCCATGGCTGTTACAATAGCTCTTGCCAAGCATGGTGTATCATTGTTTTTCATGGTAATTGTGAGAGCATAAAATATCCTAACAATTTTAATATGTAGCATTATGAACTAACATTTAGAAAAATTAAACTCAAGAGGATGTAAAAGAAATGGGTCACAAAAACCCCCAAAACTTAGCTGTTAATACTTACTTGTTAATACCAGCTATGTGGTCTTCATGGCTACTGGAAACAAAGTTTATGTTAGAAAAACCTGTATGACTCACATGGTAATATATATATTTATTATTTATTCATTTCATATACATTTATTTATTTTGTTTAGCTGACGATTGTGAAAACATGAAACTGATAGCTCTAATATTCTTATATTATTGAGCTGTCGGTAGCTAATAATTACTTCGATACTGGTACATACATACATATATATATATATATATATATATATATATATATATATATAGATAGATAGATAGATAGATAGATAGATAGATAGACAGATAGATAGATAGACAGATAGATAGATAGATGGACAGATAGATAGATAGATAGGTAGATAGATAGATAGATAGACAGATAGATAGATAGATAGATAGATAGATAGATAGACAGATAGATAGATAGATAGATAGATAGATAGATAGATAGATAGATAGATAGATAGATAGATAGATAAATAGATGTTACATGGTACAAAATATATACATATATACTATAAATAACTTTAAGAGTTGAAACGTTTTGAAGGCAAATTGGTTTTTACAGTTGTAAGCCTGCCTAAGCCTCTGGGAATATGAATTGACTGGACTTCAATTTTAAGCTCATCCAGCGGTACTTCCTTATACTCAACGTTGTCTGTTATATATGTGGCAATAGCTTCCTCATCTTTACCCATCTTTGCTCATATTTTATGATCAATAATCATACAAATTTTGTCACCTTTGACTGACACGCATTCTTTGTCAACCATGAAAAAGATCTTCATAAAGGTTTCTTGAACATTTTCCAATTCTATACCGTGGTCAATGACTTTGTACTTGTCGAATCGGGTTTGAAACTTTCTATGATAGACTTCACACACTTTGATAATTTCATATCTTTGTTTTTGTTTAGCTAATTCCTCTCTGATAGAATCAGCAATAATTGCTTTCTGCGGTTTGGTTGTTTTTCCATTTGCCAATTGAGAGAGAGATTTTCATCAATGAGACTGGAAATCTTGTCTTTTACGTTTTCAACCTTTTCAACCAAGGTTGATGCCTTATTTTTTATCCA
>RDPX01000101.1:887584-902152 GCA_003991215.1 Morbakka virulenta
GACAACTACTTTAAAATTATGAAACATTCTAAAAGGACTCGAAATTATGCCAATTTATTAAAACTCCCATCAATAAAACTAGAAGTTGCTAGATCTAGTTTTTATTATGTTGGAGCTAAGCTATTTAATAATATGCCACTTGAAGATAGAAGACCCTTTTTATCTTCATCTTGATTGAAAGTTGAAGGCTTTTAATTTTATATAGTTTTTAATCAGTTCTTATTATATCTTTTATTATATTCTACAGGACAAACATTGATAACAGTATTTATGTAAATATGTAAATAACTGAAGCTTTTATCCTGTATAAATATTCGTAAATAAATAAAAATAAAAATAAGTCTAGAATTTGTTTGAAGTCAATATTCATGGTTTCCAACTCAGGGGAAGCTGTTTACAGTTTATCTTTAAAATTACGTAGTTTGCCAACTTCATCGTTACTTACAAATGCTGTTAAAATTATTAGCTGATTCATGTAGGTATGTGCAAATTGAATTGTGATTGGCTTTCTGAATCATTTCGTTCACGAATAAACTTCTTCTTTTACTTTCAGCTGCTCCATTTTAGGGGGTCGCCACAGCGGATCAATCTCCTCCACCTTACACAGTCCATTGCATCCTCCACTCTCAATCCTTTTTCTTTCAAATCCTCATTGATAGCATCCATGTATCTCCTTTTCGTCTGCCTCTCTTCCTCCTTCCTTGGACATTCATATCGAGCATTTTCCTTCCGACGTAATTTTCTTCTGTCCCCATGACATGCCTGAACCACTGGAGTCTCTGCTCTCTTTGCTTCTCTCCCATCTTTCGTACGAGTGCTGTGCCTCTTATTCTCTTATTCTTATTCACTAATAAACTGTTAATGTAAAATTGGAATAAGCCAAAGATTTCTCTGCAGTTACTATTTAGACTGAGTCATATCACGAATTAGTCTCTTCAAAGAGCTGAAATTTTCTAAATTGGTAAATTAATCATTCCTTCCAACAGCAATAAAAAACTGTCCTCAAACCGCAGCTCTTCAGAATTGTTCCATAGATCTTCTTGAATTAAATCGGGGTAGCATAAGTTTGAAATTCAAAACAATCGAGTTACAATTTCGTTGTTTCATATAATCTAAATTGTCTGAATGTGTCTAAATTTTTCCATCAGCTTTTGAAATAACACTAAAAATTGATAACTTTTTCTATATTTGTCAATTTACTTATGGCCATGATTACAAATATCTTTATCCTTCCTTTATGAAAAAATCCACTTTGTAATCTAATTCTGCTACTTATTTCTTAATTTAGTAACCTTTTCTTAAATTCCAAAATTTGGGCCCCTCTCGAAACCTTCAAAAATTGCTCATGGACTTTAAAAGCCATTTATTAATACCGGAATGTAACTTAGTTGCTCTATAGTCACTCCAGAGAAGCCTCATTACTGAGTTGTTAATCATACTGAAAACGTTTACATGCTGTCAATGTTTTCCAATATTCTGTCCTTATAGTTGTGAGGCACTCTTTGACTGTCAATAAGTTTCAGCAGTTCCAGTCGCAGGCTAAGTTCCAAACTTCCTAGTTGAGTCCATAGAAAAAGACCTTAGATACTTAACAGTTGGGGAGGTTTTTTCAAGAAAATAAGGAAACTGTTGTATGCTGTGTGCAATTAAATAAGTCCTAAATGCTTTGGATAAGAAAGAATAATTTGTGACTACTGTACTGCTAAGATAAATAAGGTTTTTTATATCGTTCTGAGTACCGCATAACTGAGTGTAATAGCGTATGAGATGTAATTACGTTGATTGACTAAAGAATGAAATACAGCTTGGTTAAGTAAGGAAGAACAAATTATTCTGCTAACAGAGTTATTCTGTTCCTCGGCTCCTTCGTTCAACAAATACCAACGTTTTAACAAAGACGTGATTGACATGATTTTCCCTACTTTCAGCTAGTGTATTTAGACTCAGCTACATCCTTTACATTCTCTATTAACTATCTACTAACATTTAGACGGTACCTTGCCTTTCATTACTTTGTAGTTTACAGCAACATAAACACGATCTCTTCTCCCATCCACAAGTCCAACCTAATGCACTCTCTTTACCAATGCACAGTTCAAACCCAATGCACTCTCTTTAACGATGCACAGCTCCAGCGCAATACACTCAATTTACCAATGCACAGTTCCAACGCAACGCACTCTCTTTAACAACGTACAGTTCCAACGCAACAGATTTTCTCCACCAGCCTGCTACAGATGTAGACTTCCCCTCCCTGGTCACTTAGTCTTGCCACTCTTCATGCTTCAAGAAACTTCAATTTTAAAAAAGGAACCCAGTTAAAAACCAAAAAAACCCCTAATTTACTAACGTAAGAACCGGTATAAATTTTCTAGTGTACGTTTTCCTTTCCGCTAATTGCAAGATACTCTATGTAGGTCAGGCAAACCTTTTTATTTTTGAACTTGCTGAGTAAACATTACCAGTACCTACATTACCTGTTTGAGTTATAGGATATACATCAGTGAAATATAAAGTGCAGCTCATTGACAAAATCCACAAAATTTCAATGATCTAAGAGATGTTAGGAACGAAGTATAAACAATAAAAGTAACTATTACATTCTGATTTAGATTACCACGATTTTAACTTCCATATATTTTTCTATGCAAAAGGCCCATTTATGAGTGCAGTTTAATTTCAAGAATAAGTGGCATGGGCCAAGTAAATGGGTGGAATGTCAAACTTCAAGTGACGAATGGTAATGAGTAATTACAAAATATTGGTATCTGTTAAAGCAAACAAAAGGTAATAGACTATGAAATTTTTTCAACGAGCGAAGAAAATAAAAAGAAATATTCATTTGAAGCAAAGGAGAGATTTCAGGCCTTAGAGATAAAATATAAGGATACCGTTCACAATAAACTTAATATAACTATAGTAGAAACTACAAGAAGCAGAATTCCATCAAAAAAGAAAGGCAAAAATAATACACGGATGATGGAAGAAATCTTAAACGTTTGGATGAAAAAAGAAAGGTTAAAATACTTGATCTGCTTGTGTATGAAACATTAAACAGGCAAGTTCGCAATCAGTGCAAAAAACTAATAAAGCCTGATTAAAAAGACAGTGTTTTTAAATAAAAGGTTACCAAAAGATTGAAATAAAAAGATTACCTTCAAATGAATCAAAGAAACTTCTGGAAATTTCTGGTAACAAGAATAAATGTACGTCTAGTGGGTGTTTGAAAGCAAAAGGTGGAAGCATGATCCCAGAGGAAGAAGAGATTTTGAAATGATGGGAGGAATATATCAACGAACCCTTTGAAGATAACAGAGAAAACTTGCCTCAAAGTAAGAAAGACATGAATCGGTTTAAAATTCTACAATCGGAAGTAAGATCGGCTCTAAGTACAATAAAAAGAAAGAAGGCAGCAAGACCAAGTGAATTACTAATAGAACAGGTTTTAACACTGAAAGAGATGGGAATTGAAAAACTAACTGGCGCCCGTAACGGGATCAGTTTAATTTCAATACACTTAAGAAGACCAGCCTGTATAACCTTGAAAAAAAATCCTGTTATAGCTGAGTGTAAGCTTTATTAAACAATGCGTCTAATGAGTCACATCATCAAAGTACGTTCAAGAATCATTATGATAAGAGGTAGAAGCAAGTCTCGAAAACAATAAAATGGATTTGTAAAAGATAAAAGTACAATATTACTACTGAAAACACCTGCAGAACTATCAATTCAAGTTCAACAAGATATTTTTTTGTGCTTTACAGGTCACTACAAGGCTTTTGGCAGAGTACAACACGAAAAATGAGATGATGAAATGGTAACAGCACTGGATTTAGATGGAAAGGATCTTAGAATGATTAGAAACCTGTATTGGAGAAAAGAGTGCATCAATGAGAGGAAAAGACCAGCTGAGTCAATATATAAGCATAGAAAAAGGAATTAGATTTATATATATATATAAAATAATAAAATATAAAATTATATATTTTATATAGTGAGATACTCAGAGGAATACAAGATCTTGAAGATACTATCGCACGTGGAAAGAACAGTAAAAAATTTACATTTGCAAATGATACTCTGCTGATATCTACCAGCGGAAGAAAAATGAAAGCAAATACTAGACAAAGTAGTACAAGAAAGTGCTCAAAAAGTCTTCTTTATGAACCACAAGACAGAAGGCATGATTATCTCCAAAAACAAATCGCCACTACTATGTAATCTGTAAAAAGAAACAAAACAAATAAGCGGCTTCATTTATCTTGGTGGCTGGATAATATCTGATGGACGTTGTGGCAAGGATGCATTTATCTAGATCAAGACAAAAATCGATGTCAAAGTGAGCCTAAGAAATCTAAAGTATTACCTAACTCTAATCCTTACTGCAACCAAGAGGAAATGAACAGGAAGTGCAGACATGTGATTTCTTTGATCAATATTAAGATTATCTTGGATGCGAGATGTCAGTAAGAAGACGTACCTCAGATAGCCAAGGCAAAAAGAAATATATGGACAGATTTAAAACAAAAGCAAATAAAATTTATAATAAAAGTAGCATGCATGACTTAAACAATGAGTAACTGAATATATTTCAATGTATGAGCATCATCATCAGCAACTTATTTGTTAATATTGTTTATTCCTATCAAGAAAAGAAAAAAAACAGTGTAGTAAATAAGTCAATGGTTTGAAAATACAGATCAACGACAGTGTGTTACCAATCAGATTGGTTACAACATGACGATAAGATTTCGGCCTTCAAACTCTTCCTTCAGATTAACTTGTGGCAGAATAAGCTCTTGCTAAATAGCTTCTAGGTTTATTCCATTTATTTTCACTCCAGGTACAAGCAGGCAAAATTTCGATGTCATTCACCGTAACTTCTTACAGACTCCCACACGATGTCAGGTGTGTGCCAACAGGTTGTGATGGTTTCTTGTGATGTTTGAAGAGAGAACATATGTGGTAGAAAGTTCAACTTAAATAGAACGATTCAAATTGTGGACACGTTATGCGAAAAATTTCTTCGCTTATCACTTAAATGGTTATGTTTTTGGCTTTGTGAAGGGTACCACAGTAAGAACTATATTCACGGGTGTTCCACATTTCACAAGAGATCTACCATAGTCCTATGTTATTCTTCCTTGGAACTAGATAAATAAAATATTTTTTGAGTTTTCGTCCTCCAATTTTGCCCTTTGTGTCTAGGCTTTGGTGTTGTATTGGCTATAATCTTGGTATTTGTTTGTTCGATTATTGGGTTGTAGAACGTAGGAGGCTGCTGGTGAACTTCGAGAATCCTCTCTGCTTTAGAGGTTTTGGTGGAATAATGTCCAGGACCTACATACATGATAGATCCTATGTACAAACCCCGCTACTGTGGATTTCTTGTACCGTTTTGGTGCTACTGCATGGTATTCATTACTAAGTCTGTATCAGTAGTTTTATTGTACCAAAATGTAGATAGTTTCTTTCCCTCTCTCATCACAAGCATGTTCAGGAAAGGAATAGAACAGTCTTGGTCTTGTTCGATGGCAAACTTTAGATTACGATACATAACGTTGATTTCATCAAGTTTGCGATCGATATGAAAGACTTGTTTACATTACGAATTATATCATCCAAATATCTGAAGTACAATACTGCATCACCCTTTAAATGCGCATCGTATTTACTCGGCTAGCCATTTGCTATTGAAGACGCTGGAGAGATGCCCATGGCCAGGCCATTCATCTGACTGTAGAAACTATCATGTGTCTGCATCCAAACATTACAAGTAGACAGTTTTAACAAATCAACAAATACTTCTTTCTCTACAGGTGGAATTGTATAACTCTCTGAATACTGTAGCTTTACACATTCCTGTATGGCTTCAATTACTGGTACAGTAGTATATAATGATGTAACGTCAAAACTAATTCTCTCGTCGTTTATGACAGTTCTACCGAGTCTGAAAAATCACAAAGTAACATTGTATTGAATTAATTGAATTGATTGAATCTTGCATTCCTCTACGACCAAGGGACACTCAGTACACTTTTCTGCGATCTTGCGTTAGGGTGATCCAGGCATGGACATGACTGATCGGACTGGTATGTTTTCCTTGTGTACCTTGACTTAAAAGTATAGATGAGCTAGTTGGCGCCCCTGTTGTAAAGCTTCTCGTACAGATCATTATCAATTTTCCCTCCCTGCAATATTTCTCTTAACCTATCATCCCTCTCATGTTTTTTTAATACCAGATGTTTTGCGGTTTTTTGCAGGTAGCTCTTTATCAAATTGCGGTAGGTTAAGAATATCTAATGGTTCAGCCTCGTACATTTCACATTTCAATAAACATATCCCCATTCCTTTATCAAAAGGTACTGGAATCACTTTGTTTTCCTTTAGATATTTTTGAGTCATAATGATATTGCTGGACGTTTTCTCTTTCTTCAATGTTTTTAACATAACTAAGCGTCGTGACCTTAATACATGATACTAGCTGTCTATCAACTTCTTGGACTGCCTCATACTATCAAAGGGTATGCCGAAGTGAAACGAATCCTTCTTGAAACTGACGGCAAGGACATAAAAGTTCACAAAGCGTTAATCAAGGAAATCAAGAGTCTTCCGTTCATATCTAATATTTATACGATGTGGAAAATACATGACTTTTACAACAAGCTTTCTAGAATGGTTCGGACACTCAAGACTATGGACAATATGGATTCAGCTCAGAGATCTATTTACACATTAATGGACAAACTTGGACCAGTTCGTAAAATACTGGCCCAAACAGACGACGACTAGGAGGAATGGAAACTCGAGGAACTCACAGAACATCTGCGCAAATACGTCGAACGCAATCCTATCTCCGAAACTGACGACGACAAGCGTGACTTTAGTTCTCGCGTCAAAAAGCCGCCACGAGATAAAATGTTTACGAGTAATCAGTACCAAAGGAGTAAACACCCTGGAGCATGTGTTTATTGTACCAGCGTAAAGTACAAGCGTTCTAGCTGTTCCAAAATACTACTGTAGCAAGTCGGCGCGAGTTTCTTCGAAATCACAAGCTTTGTTATAACTGCACGGGAACTGGACATTCTGTAGCATTATATCGATCACGAAACTGCTGTAAATGTGGTCAGAAGCACCATATATCCATCTGTGAAAACCAATCGTCAACAGTATCAGGACTCATCAATTCAGAGAAAAGTATGAGTGCCTCAAATTCTGCAACTACGACTCTGCATGACACCGTCATTGCGAGAGCAAATGGACGAGAGTAAACGGGCGAGGATTATGATTGATACCGGTGGAAGCAGCTCCTATATTTGTTCTGGTTTGGTGACAACTTTGTGACTTCAACCAGTCCGTCGGAAGACCAGAAACATCGAGGAAATGTTTGACACTGCCATAATACTATTACTGTTACTATTTTTACTTTAGTTATCATTTGAAAGTTTTTACCCCAGAACTCAATGCATGTAAAATGATATTAGGATGAGCGAGTAAGAGTATATTTTCCAATAACCTCGACGACAAACCTGAACTTGCTGAGAGGAGACAAATAATACAAGGCTAAAAAAGAGGAATACATATCCCAAATAATTGTTCTAAACTGAGTTCTAAAATAATTAATGGTGTTTGCTCTGTTCCCTCATAGTCTTTCGAAAAATTTGATCTGACAGGATAACTAGTTTTATTTGAAAATATTAAAAAAACACGGAGGCAAAGCCTTGATATTGCTTAGGGTCAAGAAGAGTAACTTTTGAGGAAACAAGTTTTTAGAGCTTATGAGGAGCGAATAGTACTGCACCTCGTTTCTGCAATCTCGCCTGTGGAGTCAGCATTGCGTCCGTAGTATCGTTGTAATATTTAGTCAGTCTAATAACCTTAATCTCTTCTTTCTTTTATTTGTTAATAACAATAATAACAATAATAATAATATTATTAATAATAATAATAATAATAATAATAATAATAATAACCGTCCTGGGTATTGACATTAAACTGCATCCGGTTGTGGAGTTGCGACGTGGGCGAATGAGGTTACCCTTTGCCACAACTACCTCCAGGTCACCCTTGGGCAAGGTGTAGCACCTGTTAGCCTACTCCGAGACCTTGAAATACCGGTTTGACGACCGGCGGAGTTAAGTCTGTTTATCCACTTTTATGAATCTCATGCAAACTAGAAGAAACCCATGCCGCATCGTCCGTCGCGCGGATCAACAAGGGACGCGTCCCCCAGGGCAAGACTCGCCTGGGGTGCACGAAAAGTATGCTACTGAGTCTAACACCCCTACAGATGATCTACACGGTAATCAGAACCAGAAAATTCCTAACCCTGAACCTGTAGTGATGCCACCTAAACCAAAAGAAACTAGACAAAGATGGACCCCAGAGGATTATAAGAATGTGCTCAGAGCGTTTTATACCGCTCAAAAAACACCTATGAGAAACTTGATTGAACAAACTTATATTGAATGGAGGAAATTTGTAGGAGATGAAACTAGGAATTATATTGATTCAAATAAACTAGCTAACGTACGCCGTGATATTATCAAGAATAAAAGATTGAGTGACGCTCAGATTAATTCAATACGCACTGAAATTCGTGATACTGATAGAGAGAATTTAGCACAAGCTAATATCGAAAATGCGAGGCCTGTCGTAAGAAAACATAATATGACAGACGTTGAAATAGAGGCAAGGATACAAGATGTGAGAGAAGGACGTGAAGTGAGATTGGAGGAAGGTGAATTAAACAGGGTAAGGTTGAATGATGATGATGATGATATTGATGAGTACCTTGAAAACAACATGGAAAAGATATTAATCGCTCGCGATGATATACTACGTGAATTTTCAGTTGTGCAAAATACGGTAATGGAAGAACGTGAAAATTTACCGAAAATAACAACCAGTAAAAAATCAAAAAGTACGATCAAACTTTACAACATTGCTTTAAGAGATATTGTAAAGGAAATACAACAAGACCTGACCACTTTAAATGACCTTATATACGCAACTGCAAAAGTTATTAAAGTTAAGTTAGGTGTTAAAATAACGAAAGCAAGCAGGAAACATGTGAACAAGGAGCCAAAGTGGAAAGTAAAAATAAATAAAGAAATTGAGACGATGCGGGCAGAAATCTCAATTCTGGATGAAATTTCCAAAGGCACGCCTGTTAAAAGTAGGAAAAGTATAAAGATAAGAAGGAAGCATAAATTAACTGATGGCACATCCATATCTATTGCAAAGGAGACTTTAAAACAGAAAATCCAAGTAAAAGCGCAGAGGCTGAGAAGGTTTGATAAACGCAACAAATTTTTTCGACAAAATAAAATATTTAAGACAGATGCCAAGAGATTTTACCGAGAGATAGGAAAAAATAAGATAGAGGTACAGGAACCACCTATAAAAGAAGAAGTTGAAGAATTTTGGAATAAGATCTGGGGCGAGGAAAAAAATTTCAACAGTGAAGCAACATGGATAGGCAGTGAGGAAGAGAGAATGAATGGGATTGAAGAGCAAGAATGGAAGGATATAACAACTGATGAGTTACGGAATGCACTAGGAAAATCTCAAAAATGGAAATCTCCAGGCCTGGACAAGATTCCAAATTTTTGGTTAAACTCTTTAAGCGAAACGCATGAACTTCTGAAAAACTGTCTAAATAACATCTTTATAAATCCAAATAATACACCTGATTGGATGACTCAAGGCACAACATACCTTCTTCCTAAATCAAATGATACAAAAAATCCGAAAAATTACAGGCCTATTACCTGTCTCACTACGATTTACAAATTATTAACATCTATCATTACTGAAAGAATGTACGTTTTCTTAGATGACAATTCTATTCTTCCACTAGAACAAAAAGGTTGTAAAAGAAAGTCGTATGGATGCAAGGATCAACTGCTTATCAATAAAATGATTCTTGAAGACTGCCGAAGAAGACTTAAAAACCTTAGTACCGCGTGGATCGATTATAAAAAAGCTTTTGACAGTGTTCCACATGACTGGATCCTTAAAAGCCTCGAATTATATAAAATATCGCCAGTAATTACTAACTTCCTTAGAAATAGCATGTCGAAATGGAACACACAACTTCTCCTTTCTCACAAGAAAGGTACTACCAAGTCTAATCTTATTAAAATCAAGAGAGGTATCTTTCAAGGGGACTCACTCTCCCCACTTCTTTTCTGTATCGCTCTTATTCCGCTATCTAACGAACTAAACAACTCAAAATCTGGTTATAAAGTTTTCGATAAAACAATGAACCACCTATTTTACATGGACGATCTTAAGCTATTTGCTAAAAACGATGACCAACTGGAAGGATTACTGACTACAGTAAAGCAATTTAGCAATGATATTTGTATGGATTTTGGCCTCGATAAATGCGCCAAGGCAACGTTTCTACGAGGGAGATTAAGTGCTACATCGTCCGTTATAATTGACCAGGAAACTTTTATCAGAGAATTAGACCCAGAGGAAATGTATAAATACTTAGGAGTCAATGAAAGTGACGGTATTAACCATGCTGCTATGAAGGAGAAGATTCGAAAAGAGTACTATAGGAGAGTGAGGTTAGTACTAAAAACAGAATTAAATTCCAAGAACAGGATTGAAGCTATTAACACACTTGCTATTCCTGTTGTGCAATACAGCTACAACATCATAAATTGGAATCTTCCTGAAATAGAAAATATGGACCGTAAGACCAGAAAGCTACTAACTTCAAATAATATGCTCCACCCCAAAGCAGACGTTGACCGTTTGTACCTGCCAAGAAACAGTGGAGGGCGTGGACTTGTTCAACTCGAAATGTCCTATAAAATTTCCACAATTGGTATGAATAAATATCTTGAAACCTGCGAGGATTGGATGTTGGTTTTAGTCCGCCGCCACGAACGTGGCAAAAGATTACACTCAATTACCAAAAAGGCTAGAATGTTTGAAAATGACCTGAACATCGAACCTGAAGATGCTGAGCAACACTTTCAAGCCACTACCTGTGCAAGAAAAGCTAAAATAGTCGCGAAGAAAAACGCTCAAAAACAACTTATTGATCGATGGAGCCAGAAGTCTCTGCACGGACAGTATGTTCTCCGAAGCCAAAACCCTGATGTAGATCAAACTGCAACCCATCAGTGGCTCAGGAGTTCAGGACTGAAGGCAGAGACTGAAGGCTTTATCATTGCTGCGCAAGACCAGAGTCTACAAACTCGAAACTATCAAGCATATATCCTTAGAAATGGCACAGATCCAAAATGCAGACTGTGCGATAAACATACTGAGACGATTGACCACATAGTTGCCGGTTGCCCCATACTGGCCCCAGGTGAATACACTAAGCGGCATGACCATGTTGGCCAATATTTGCACTGGGGTATATGCAATCATTATGGGATTCAAACCCACCACAATTGGTACGAGCACCATCCTGAACCAGTCGTGGAATCAGAGAATGTCACCATCTTGTGGGATTTCCCTGTGCATACCGACCGCACTATTCAGGCAAATCGACCTGACATCATCATTAAGGATAAAAAGAACAAACTGTGTACACTAATTGATATGAGTGTCCCCTCTGACAATAATATCGCAGTTAAGGAGTTTGACAAGTTAAGCAAATATAAAGACCTGGAAATTGAAATACAAAAGATGTGGAATTTAAAAGCCACGACTGTGCCGGTCATAGTCGGGGCACTTGGAATGATCAAGAAGGGAACTGAAAAATACATCTCGAAAGTGCCAGGCAAACATAAGCTCCAAGAAATTCAGAAAATCGTCCTTACTAGCACGGCTCATATTCTTCGTAAATTTCTCACAATTTGAATTTTATCTCCATTAAACTTGTCCCATTCTTTTTAAAACCTTTACCCACCTTAGGTCACCGTGGTGACTCGGTGGGTAATTGTATATATTGCAAACCAAAAGAAAATCTTATATAATAATAATTATAATAATAATAATAATAATAATAATAATAATAAACCATACATCGTTGTAATAGATAAGAGTAAAAAACAGACAAAAATTAGATGTTGCAATACCTGGAGATGCGAGGGTACTAGAAAAAGAACAGGAGAAAGTTGATAAGTACAGACCTCTAAGAGATGAGATTGCTCGACTGTGGAAAATGAAGAAGATTGAAATTATCCCTGTGATCGTGGGTGCGTTGGGAACTGTCTCGAAAAACTTTGAAAGCCATGTTAAACAAATTGGAATAACGATGAATGTAGAACATGCCCCTAAAACAGCACTGTTAGGTACAGCCCGAATCTTACGGTTAGTCCTAGGGCATTAAAGCTACAGGTGAAAGGGTTGTGATTCCTTAGATAGCAGGTAGTTATCTGGGATCACACCAATAATAACCGAAGCAAATGAGAACTAAAGCTTTGTGAGAAAATATATCAAACATAACAATAATAATAGGAGTAATGCCACTAAGCATATAAAACTCTAAAGAATTGACAGAAAAAAGGCAAAGAACAACAACAACAGCAACAAAAGCAACAACAACAACAACAAAAGAACAAGGTTAGGTCAAGAGACAAGAGCTAACCCAAGAGTTAAAACCATTTAATCATATGACGTAGAAAACCACTCCAAACCCAAAGTGTTCCACAATATTGCACTGCTATGGGAAAAAACCCCTACAGTCATAGAAAGATTTATCACAACGAGACAATACACACAGATAAAGAGACTGATGGGAGCGAGTAAGTGGAGGTGCAACAACTGAGGCGGTACTAGCGAAGAAAGCTTATCAGAAGATATGCCATGATAATAACTTTAGAGAAGACTATGAAGAGTGCCATTCCGTCGTTGATGTAAAGATAAAAGAGAAGTAACAAGATTTGAACCTATTAAGGTACAAACACGTCCCTACACGTGATCAAGAAAAACAAGATAAGATGACGAAGCCAATGCCCAATTATGGCAACAGTACTCCATGCAAGGGTAGATAGCAGATTTATAGATGTACAAGATAGCCTCTGTTGCTAGTACATTGAATATTAAATCTGCAAAAATATCTGGAGGAAATGACAAGCCAAACATTCTTATTGATAAATATTCTCTAAGAGGAGAACCTCACGAGGGTTAAAACAAGAATCATATTTCATAAATATTTGAGGGGAATAAAGACTCAGCTTTCCATTCAACGGTATTTGTTGTGTTTTGGCCTGTGTTAATTTTCCATTCTTTGTCCTCTCATTTTCTGCTCTTATTTTTTTTTGTATTTCATAGCATCTGCTGGTTGTAGGTCAATGTCTTCAACAAAATCTAGGTCTTCTGACTTGCTTATCTACTTCTAGAGATCTTTTTTGTATTTCATACATTTTATATACATAAAATCTATAAACTTCTCTCTCTCTATCTCTATCTCTCTCTCTCTACATATATATATATATATCTATATATATATCTATATATCTATCTATCTATCTATCTATATATATATATATATATGTTTTTTAACGCTACTGCGTCACTAGGTAACCTAGGAAAAGTATGTCTACGTCTCAAGTCCGGACCAGAACCTCAGAGGCGCAGAAGGAGATTGATGCGGTGCCCAAAAGTGCTGAGCACTTGCAGCAATGTTAGAGATCTGCAATGTTTCGAATGCTTTGAATGGTCCAGGTGGTAATGTTCTCATAGCTCCAACTATCACCGGCACAATGGTCACTTTGACTAGTACATGCGCTCAAGCTCCTTTTGCAGAGTTGAATACCTCTCTCGCTTCTCCCCTCCCCCTCTTTATATATATATATATATATATATATATATATATATATATATACAGTATATACATACATATATAATCATTTCCAATCTTTCCCACGAGAAATAAGTAATATCAGTTTTAGCTTGTTGGCTGTTGCTGACATTTTTCATTGGCTCCTGTCCTTCTTCGTGGTTTCCACTTAAACATTGGAACTTCATCATTTAATACGTCTGACCTCTTGTCTGATGCTCTTAGGTTCTTTTAAAAATTCCAGTCCAATTGGTTTGCAATCTAACAAAATATGCTGTTCGTAACAAATTGCGTAATTCCTCACAGCCTTACTGGCACCAATACATAGAAATACATTCCTCTGGCCTTGCTGTATCTCCAATGAAGTGAAATATCTAAATTTGGTCTTTTCAATTTACGTAAACATTAACATTTATTTTCTTGAAGATTCAGAGCTGTCTTACCAATTCATTGACATTAGCTCTTTTTATGACCCCAAATGCTGAGCATATGGTTTCATCAATAAGGTAACACACCTCGCAGTCGGCCTCCGTCATGTAAAAATCCTTTTAACACATTGTTTGCTGGTTTCTCTAAATAGCGTAAATATTTGAAGTTGTAAATCTTGTGTATATGCATCCATATATATCACACATGTAAATATACATCAATATATACCACACATGTAAATATGCATCCATATATATCACACATGTATATATGCATCCATATATATCACACATGTATATATGCATCCATATATATCACACATGTATGTATACATCAATATATATCACACATGTATCTATACATCAATATATACCACACATGTA
>RDPX01000101.1:907972-925472 GCA_003991215.1 Morbakka virulenta
TTTCATGTGGTCATAGACATGTCTTTTCATGTGGTCATGGACATGTCTTTTCATGTGGTCATGGACATGTCTTTTCATGTGGTCATGGACATGTCTTTTCATGTGGTCATGGACATGTCTTTTCATGTGGTCATGGACATGTCTTTTCACTTGTTTTCCAATTAAACCTGAGCAGAGGAGTGACACTTGCTCCTGAAACCAAATCTCAATCTCCCGTCATCTAGAAAAATAATAAGCTACAAGAAAAATGAAATACAGTAGAAGTCTATTGAATGGAGTAATATAACTAAAAATTGATCAGGTAAAGAAGAAGTTATGATACAATAAACAATTGCAACAATTTGTGAAAGAATTAAAATCAACAGTTAATTTGACAAAAATTGAAGACAAACAATGCAAAGTTAGAGGAAGAACAAGTGATGTGAAAAATAAATAAAAACCCTAAATTTACTGGCAATTTCAACTAAGTAGCTTTTGATAAGGCCAAGTAAAAATACATTTTCAGATAATATACAAAAATATCACTTCGCAGAACATTTTACGTCACGAAATCCTGAGATTAAGTGAAGATTAATAAAGTCAGGCAGTACATCATTGATGGCAATACATGTATGCCACTTTATTGAGCCTTCTCTCTAGTTAGGAACGTCTTCTTTATTGGCCGAGAATACTTGCCCAAGCAGAGAAAACCAACCAGTAAAAGAGTGAAAGACTCCAAACTTAAACTCACTGCCTCCAATAGAAGAATAAAATCTCAAGCATGATCTTGTAATGGTAGCGATTGGTAATCGGGCTCTCAAGAAAAACGCTAAAACAACAAATGCAAAGATTTAAACATCCTTAAGGCGTTCCACAATCAATTCCCTAAACAAATCACAATACATTCCTCAACTGCACTCGCAATACCTAAATATTCTCATACAAGAGTTTAGAAGTAGTATTCATAATAGTTGGAAAATAGCCACTTAAAACTAGATATTTACATGCCACAAAATGTGACAAAAGACCATGGTTATGGATAAAAGGAAAACCAGATCAGATACACATGAAAGAGTGACATTCAAAAGCTACAATATGCACGATCAACTCACGAGGCAGATATGATTGGGTAAATACCCAAAAGAGAAACGGTAACGCGAAAGGTACAAATACAGGCAACTATGCGAAATTACCGTTACTTTGACTTGACTTACTTGACTCAGGGTGGATGACTCCGAGACTTCGCATGGGCTCTCCAGACGCCTCTGTCTTCCATTAGAGTTGCCAGCTCCTGGGTGCTGCTTGCTCCTGTGTCGCGCTTTAGGGGGTCCATGTAGGTCAACTGCGGTCTTTCTCGGCTCCGTGCTCCTTGCGTGGGTTCCCATAAGATTAATGTCTGGCTGCTCAGCTCGGCGGTAGCAGTGACCTACCAGGCGTAGCGTACGTTCAGCAATCTTGACAGCAATCTTGACAGCCTTGGTAACTCGTAAAACCGTACACTTCATTGTTTGTTGTGTGGGAGCTCTAGTGCACGCTCTGGGCTTTCCTTAGCATACGTGTGTAGGCATCACTGAGTGACTTCTCCATTGACTCTGTCGTGGCTCAGCTTTCACATCCGTATAGCAGGATGGACTCCACTGTGGCAACAAAGAATCGCTTCTCTAAATCTGGATACATAGTAGACTTCCAGATCTTACTCGTGTCATTGAGGGCTTTCCAGGCTAAAGCTTTTACCGTTACGATCTTAGCCAAAATACGGAGAAGTTATAATTCGAAATTCCCTGTATGTTCTTTACCTTAAACTGATCGTGTTTGAAGGTAACAACATTAAGATTACATGCAAATTTTGACTTTTTTTGCATTATATGATTTTGTTTAATGTAGCAAAGAACTATGGTGCAAAAATGGTCACAAAACAATAAAACAAAGATACAAAGCCAACACCAGTGAGACCTGATTCGGATTCAGAAAAGATCGGTTAACAAATAATACAATATTTGTACCACAATCTGTTATTGACAAACATAACCACAAATTGATAGCTGCACACATCAACATAAGATATTTCACGAAATTGCCTATTTAAGATATTGGGTTTATATAGAGTGTATTGCATTTAAAAACCATTTTTTATAAGATGTGCCAAGGAACAGCTGTATCAGTTTGTGGACTGATTGAGAAGTAAGAATTATTAGTCTGATGTAGACAAAGATGCTAGCATCACCTTACTTCCTCAACAATTACTTTGATTATGTTCTAATAGTTGTTGCATATGAGGGTAATAAACATATTTTAAACATATAATAAACAGAACGATGAGAATTAATTATGAATATAATATCTAACAGTTTTACACGACCAGAGAACCAGTTAAAGGTCGTAAAAATGATTAATGTGCAGGTAATTAAATGGTTGTATTGCACAAAAAACCAGTTCTTTTCTGGTATCAATGAGGTAGAAAATGATCATTTTCAAAACTACGTATTCGTGATTTAGATTTATTTGCAAAAAGAAGACCCACATTTCTGGTAATAAAAAACTTGCCATATTACCTTCATTTTTTACATTTTGGGGAAATGATGTTAAAAAAGTATATTTAAAAAAATTTACATACCTTGTCAAACATTCAGGAGTAAAAAACAAAGTGTTCTCACCTTCTTAAGTGTAGCAAAAAGATTTAACGAGATGCGACCAATATTCACGTAACATAAAGAAAACATGACAATTGAGATGGAATTGATGGAGATATGTTTATGATCTCGTTGTTCATATTGAACACATATTGCTATATAAATAATATAAAGCAGTAACGTGCCCAAAATTTCAGGGTGTGAAATTGTTTGTAGGCTTATCATATAAATTAATCATATGTAAATGACGCACATATAGCACAATATATGTATTTTCTATGAAACTTATTAACACTGTAAAATGTAACACTTACCATTTTATTGATAGTTGAAATCCATCCGACGAGCCTTGGCTGTAAACTTTCTGATGACTTTGTCACAAAAGCTATCTAAATTTTGGAGTTTACTCAGCAATTCCTTTTCACATGTGATTAATGTTAATCTTTTGATATGTTCGAGTGTCTGTGAACTCGAGATTCTCTTCAATGTTTGCTGGTTGTCCCCTGATCAAAATGCTAGGAGTGATGACTGGCTTATATGCCTCTTTAAAGTCGCTCCCACGATATAAGGGCTTGCTACTGAGCCAAATATAATCCTTGTGATTCGATATTCGATTATTTTTCTCTGTTCAAGATTGTTATACCAAAAGAGGCGCTGAACATCTCTATCTGTGGGATCCAAATTTATTTGAAAAAAAGCCTTCTTGATGTCCTCAGTGAAACAGTTTGTAGACATGCGGTTTCTTAACAAAATGTCCAAGATTAACGGTTGTAAAGAGGGCCCCTTTTCCAAGCAGCCATTGAGTGAAGGTATGTCTGGACTGGCCCTTGCTGAGAGGTCATACACAATTTGCATTCGAGTGGATTCAGCATCTTCTCGTATCACCGGTTAATGTGGGACATAATGTATAACTTCTTCCATCGGTCTTTTAGGGACAATCTCCAGTATTCGGTCTTCTATTTGAGCTTCCATGACTTCACGATACGCTTCTAATTTCTTCAGCTTCTCCAGCCGTTTGGTAGTTCTGTACAGCCACCAGATTTCTTTTCCATGGTAACCTGGTGGAGTACGTTCCACCCTCCAGCCGTATCAATTTCTCTTGGACGTTTTGAGGAAATTCTTTATCTGACTTTCTGTCTACATCTGCCAATTCCAAAACGTCATTCGAGCACATCTATTCAAATTCAGTTTTTGGCGAGAGGGTCAGGAATATCTTTTTAGCTTCTGCGTCAACTTCCACCGTTTTTCCAGTCAAGGTTCCACTTTCTTTATTGTTTCATTGATTCTTTGATACCCATGCTCAACGTCTTCCTTTTCTTCAAACTCCAACGCTTCTTCGATGTTCTCCAACATGATTTTGGCTGCAGCTAGTTCTTGAATGTATTTGATTTCTGCTGCCATTTTCCTTTATTTGATCTCTGCTTGATGTGTCCTGGCAGGGTTGCCACGTTTAGTGTTGGGAATATTCTTAGGAATGTTATGGAGCCCTGTTTTTCTACAGAAAACTCCCTGTGATACTAAAAAACTTACTTAGAAAAGCAGTATTGTGTTCACAAAAGTAAGACAACTCGTATTTTTTCTGGTCCGATTTGAATTTCTACTAAACGCTATGCTGTATTAAAATTTGCGTACGAATCAAAATCAACTTCAGATAAGGGATTAAAAACCTCAGTAACAAAAAAAACAAGCTGCTGTTTTGACGATAACAGCGCGCAGCGTGACTAAAATTTAAACTCTCAATCAGGTCGTTTTTAATTCTCCCTAGGGTGCCCGAAAACATGGAATTCGTTTCCATGTGATCCTTACACTCACCGTCAAAGTCACATATTCTTTTTAACATTTCCACATAGTTATCACGATTTAGGGACTCGTTACATTCTCTATGTCCACAGAATCCAAGCTCTTGTTTAGCTAGAAAACAGGTTACGTGGATTACGCGTTTTAAAATTTCCCTATTTCTACGTTCTTTTTTATTATGCATGGTCCTGATTATCTCCTGTTCGTTCACTAGGTTTTCAATTCTTTGCTCCTCCAAACTGACAAGTTGTAGTGACGATCTCATGTGGATTGCGGACTTTGTTATGTTTCGTAAGAGATTGCTTCAAATGCAGTAAATTTTTGAATCCAGTTGTAGTCCAAGGGCTGCTGGAAGGCTCAAAAGGTATACACGGCCAACAAAATAGTGCATTAAGTTTAGAACGTCTGCACAACCAGGTATTGTGTTGATACTTGTCGGAATTGAAATACCTGTTTAAACTCTTGCAATCTTGGATCAAATTTAAACTTGGTGTCGGTCGTCCCTCGTTCACTATTAACTTTTGATCGGGAAAATTACGAGTTCCAAATGACTTCTTTCTAATCTCAAAAATAATATCTGTTTTATTATCAGTTTTATTATCAGTATCATAAAATCGAATTATTGAAATTTATTTTGCCTAGCTCCATAAATGCAAGAATGGAAGCTATCAGGCCCACAATTCACGATAAATCATTCAGTGCAAAACATGATCGTTGGCATAAAATATTTAGTTTGACAGTCCGGTAAATCGTTTCAATTGACTGGCTTATAATTAGTTGGATGGGCAGTGCCCATGCGAACTGCATAAGGGCTGTACAAGGCTTCTAATTTCTCAATATGACATAAATTTATATCGTTGCTTCACAATACAAAAATGTTTATTCTGCAACGCAAACTTGACCTCAACGAGCGCTTCGACGAAGTGCTGACATTACTATTTATTCAATCCACAGTGTACATTTGATACTTGGGCCTACGGTGATTAATGCTGCATCGATTTCATTAACACACGCATCGGACTTCAAGAGAGTTCAAATTGTGCTTGCTCACGATAAACTTGGTTAAATACGGTCTGTGATTGATTTATTTAGGTGGCCTAGTTATCGTGCTACTTTACTTTATTTATTGAGCTAGGGTATGCACTGCACGACCTGCACACCCAGACCGCATGCCACTGATATAAAGTGTACATAATTAAAAAGTGTACTAAGAAATTGTTTTTTGTTTATTTGTTTCTTTGTTCATTAACAAAAGTGCTCATTTCAAGCCTTTGAGCCTACTGAAAATTAAGAGATATAGGAAGAAGGGCTTGGATAAGAAAAGTAGATTCATCAGAAAAACAAGGTGAGGGAAGAGAATTCTGACTGTTGCAATGCGAAGAAAGAAAGGTATAACGTAATTCAAAGTTATACATGTGGTGACCTTGACAGAGAATTAAGGAGGCTGTATTAAAGAACGAGAAAGAGATGGAAGCCTTTTAAGATGATACAAAAGAAAAATTCCATGGCTGTATTGGCTATAGACGTAGTTGTAGAAAAGGAAAAGCGATTACACAGTATAAAGATGTGGGAGAGTGTCAAAGATTCTAGAAAGCTCAGGGCCGATCAGATTGGAGACTCGACATTGGGTGTAGTCTAGAAGATCAAGATGGAAAGCATCTGGCTGGATGTGGCATCAATATTACCTACATAGTCGGAATTAAGATTGATAAAGATATTTGCTTCCCTAAGAGAGGAATTTTTGTGCTCCATAGATGAAAGCAATTTTCATGAAAGATATCTTGAAAATAGTTTTAATACAGGATTTCCTAATTATTAGAGAATAAAACCCTAAAAAGTCCAGCAACCAAGTTTTAAAAGAGACACTTGTCATTTATGACAGCAATGGTGGAAAAACTGAGGTTTTGTGGCAATTGATATAAAGAATTTTGGTTTTCTAAATTGCACGTGACGACATTTCCTTCCCCACTGAGTGATGGTGGAATGTTTCTTCTGGAGAAGATTCTCCATTTGAAATATTTCCAAGATATGTGGTTTGTCCTGGAAAAAATAAACAATAATAGGAAATATACCTAGCTCTGAAAGGATACAATCAGATATACAAGTTAATAACAGTAGATAAAAACTCGAATCTGAGACAAACTTCTGAGACACACGAGCAATAATGAAACCATTACTGGAAAAACAGCCATCCAGTACAGCACTGACACTATGAGAACATTAAAAAGATCGTAATGCAGACAGGACTTTCTTCAAAAAACCACAGGCCTTAAGGTTTAGGATAAAACTTAAAGTGATAAACTCAATCTAAAGCCTTAAAATTATCCAGAAGAATAGCCCTTGCTTTGCCAGAAATACCAAGGAGAAGGTTAATTCATTGTTATTGGACTAAGTTGTTTAGGCAAGTGCTGAAAGCTTGATGGAGTAGAATCCCTATTCCTAATTATGTTGACGCAGCTATATTTTAGAATGCATAATTTAAAGCATAGTTAATATTATGGTAAAGAAATAAAAATATCATCCGAATAAGTGTCTTACTGATATAAGAGTCTTACTGATGCAATCTGGTGCCAGTACGTGAAACACATGTTGCCCTCTAAGATACAATTAAAGAAGACACTTGCAACTTAAGGCGACCATATTAACACAATCCATGAATAAACTTCTCTAAGTTGTTGAACATCTTAATCGTACAGGCAAAGATGAGAAAGCAAAAAAAGTATATTTGTCTACATTGATTAAAGGACAGTTGAACAATTTCATTTTTTTGCAACAGATTTGCTGACTGGGTTAACGTACTAGATAGAAGATGTTACTTATAATAGGATTAGTATTCTTAACACTTCTAAGTAATCCACGTATTTTCTATTAATTCTATATTGCACATAATTGTACTTTCCTTCTAATTCCCTTAACTAATAACACATAAACAATGTCAGCAGTCATCAACACGAATGGAGACGTTTTACAACAAAATAATTTCCAGCACACAAAAAACCATTTAGATACAAATTTCCCCAACTATATCTATCTATTACCTTTCTTTTTCTTTTGAAATATCTTTTTATGTTTCCTGGGCTCGAACGGTGCGCTTCAGAGGGACTTCCTTGTGATAGTAAGACCTTTCTTGACTGGCTATTCTTCCAAATGCCAATAGCCTTTTCTTTGTTTAAAAAGTGTCAAAACTTTTGACTTCTTTGGGGATCAAACCCAGAATATCTTGTTTATTGTGAAACTGCATTAATCACTAAGACACAAATTCTCAATACTCTACTCAGGCTTAAAGTTTCAAATATGCATAATTTTATTCATAATTTAGCAGAATATATTCTACCCGAAATTTCCCGCCTTGTGTTTATTGGTCTTTTGAACTACGTTCGTAGAAAAGATGTGTTGCACCTCTCTCTCACCACAGATCTGATTCGCTTCAGCTGATTATTTTGTTAAATGCATCCTTGTTTAACGTGCCGACTAACAGTGTCCCGTCGATTGTGTTATCATAATCCGATTCAGCGCTAGATTTCATTGCAACATTTGGCTTGGAAACCGGTAGGTCTGGACCATGAGGGATTGGTCTTACGGCAGACTGAACATCAGGATACTGTACACAACGCTTGTTCTTCCCATTGATTACTTGACGATAACTCATGCAAAATAGCAGTCTGTCACATGATCTTTACCCTCTCTCTACACCATAGAAACAGCGAATGGGATACTTTTCCTTTTGTTATTTCACCAATGACACCGACTCTCAGAACATGTTTTGCAGATTACATGGGGTGCAAATGGCTTATGCTATGTCTCCAGGCTCAACTCCAAAGTGAGCATGATATGCCTTCTTCACAAAATCAGTTATTTTTCCAAAGCGACCAGGAAGAATCACATTACTCTCTTTTTAGTAGAACTTGTCAGGTTAATTTGTACATTTGCGATCCATTTTCTTTTGATCTAAATCTTTCTCTTGATCCATTTTCTCTAATACTAAACAGAAAGACTATATTTATTCCTTGCTATTTCAAGTCACATCAACTCAAATTCAGCTCTGCTAAACAACAAATGACCATCCAGGTGTAAACAAAAAAAGTGTCAGTCTTAGTTTCCAAAAGTTAAGCACACTTGTAGTTTCGGTTTCAGATTGAGGCTGTACTAGTTTCGTTTTCCATATAAAAACAAAGACCAGGTACATCCCTGTTTTTCTTAAACTGAGTACTATTTAAGGGTCAAAACGTGCACTTTTCATATCTCAAAAACTTGACCTGACCAAAAAAAATGGATGGCGTTTTTGGATTTAGCGCATTTAAAAATACACAAATCAGTTGAAAAACCTACGACGTTTGAAACAAAATTTTTAAACCCAAGCCAGTGTAATGATTTACATTTTGTGATCAAATATTTGCACAGAATATGATCATGAAACTATGGCAGATCATAAGGAAAGGAGATCTAGAGATCTAAGAGTTGATTTGCATATGTGTCAACGCTAACCCAAACTTCAATTTCAGAAGTAAAAACTACTACCAATGGAGATATATGTATAAGGTTTTCCTAAATTTCCGACATCCTGTATTTCAGCTTGTCAAACGTGAATTTTTTGTGGTAAATTAGTCAAACAGGTAAATGAGCATCAAAGATGTAAAAAACAAAGCTGCAGTATCTGGCTAATAACAGGTTAGCACCACACATATTGGCTGCCATGGTCTATTATGTTGGTGACCAATCACTTACCCCAACACTTTTACTCCCCACCTGTAGCAAGATCCGCATTCACTGTTGGGTAGACACCGGAATTTAGTGACACCTTAGTTGAAAAGCCAAAAGACGGGAGCTGAATCTCGAAAATGGGACCTTCCACACAGAGGGTGAACAATACATGCCAGAAGAGATTGAGAGGCCAGTGCCTATAACACAAGTAGATTTCAATGATCTGATACGATACCTAAACCTCTCAAAGTAATCGGTACATTATATGGGTTCTCGTCTTCTGAGCACAGTTTGCTGGCACCTGGAACAATATTCTACTGGTATAGAGAGCATGAAAGAGAATTAAGACAGCTCTTCCCAACCCAAAGAGACTCGTCTTTGGTTCACTGCTACAACTTTGCTGATTTGATGAAATCAGTGGGAAGGGACTATGTTGTTACGGAATGGAGACTTTACATTGACTCGTCTAAGCAGAAGTCTCAAGGCAGTTCTCCTTCATAATGAAGATAAATACCCTTTGATTCCATTTGGTCTTCTGTGCAAATGAAAGAAACACACGACAACATGGAAAAGTTGCTCTCTGCTCCCAAGCCTATGGTTGGCTGATCTCTGGAGATCTCAAGGTTGTTGGATTGGCTAAAGAAACAGACAATGTATCACAATAACTTGCAAGCTGGAGTTTTCGACACACAAGAAGAAATTGCAAGTTCCAACTTAACGCAAACTTTGCGTAAAGGCGTTCAAATACCACAAAAGTTGTACATAAATGCTTGCAGATGCTTTAATTTAAGTTAGGAAATGTCTTATTGTGAAATATCTACTAGAGTTTTAACAAAATCTTCAAAGATCTCAGCAGTTTTTCACCAAGCAAAATTTTAAGCCTAAACTGGCGAGTTCCATTCACAGGTCTCCTAATGTGCTACCTTTGAGATACAAATCAAGGTATTTTCATAGGAAAATAAAGAATATGTGTGTTAGTTGGATTCAAGAAGCTGTATTTAAGGGAAAGCTCTAAAAAGATACAGTACAATTCTAGTCGAGTGTTACAATACAAAACTTCATCAGAACTTGGTGCTTTTTTCAAATAGTATATGCATTGACTAATTTAGAGGAGTCGTGGCTTAATGGTTAGTGCAACTGCACAGTAACCAAGAGTTCCGGGTTCAATTCCCCGAGCTGTCGAGGAGAATTTGGAACTTTAGAAAGAAAAAAAAAGCCATTGGTTGGCGTCAGGAAGGGCATCCGGCCAAAAAATTCCTCACTGCCAAATCAAAGTCCCTCTAAAGGGCACCGACTGAGCCCCAATTGGTAGGGGAAAATGACGTTAAAACTAAAAAACAATGTATTGACTAATTTATCAATCCCTATCAGCCTCTCCCTGGTAGATAGAGTGTTCTCCACTGTTACAGATGTAAAAACAAAAGTGAGAAATTAGTTTTAGTCCAAGATAGTTGATGTGATTATTACACCATTCTTAGTTCCAAGAAAAGTATCTGTGGAGATTTCATTGTTACTAAAAACATGGCTGAGTGGTTCATTGTGCGTAATACATTGCAAATTCTGATATAGAGCAAAGAGAAGATGAAATTTGACATGATAACAAACTGACTTTATTAAGATATATTTAAACAATTTTCAAATGCGGTAAAAAACAGTGTTTTGGTTATGTTTGATTTTTGTAAAAGATAGTTACTTTGTTTTCTTTCTTATTTTTTCCGACAAAACAGATTTTGGGCAATCAAGGCTTTTGTAAAAGGGTCAAAGCCTGAAATTTCGCAGCCAAATCGTTTGAATGGCAATTGAACTTTAGTTGTAAATATTAGTTTATTTATCTGATCAGAACAAAGGAATTTTTACAATATTTAAACTAATTTGGAATAATTTTATCCTCCACGGTAAAGATGTGATGAAACGGTCTTTGATTATCTTTTTGCTTCCTTCCTTCACTTATCAAAATGTTCTCTAGTTTTCTTATGTATAACATGTCGAAAAACTTCCATTTGTTACTTTCAAGCAAACTTTATAGTTGGTCAAATGAAATCCAAAATCGTAAAAGTCCGGAACTCTGTATTATATATATGTCTAATGCAAGTCACCAAATTAGCAATCTGTGCGAGATTAATGTTGTAGGGGTAAGCTGTGCTAATATTTAATGTCTGGTAAGGTCAAACTGTAGTTATGACACATGCTACTCTGTTTTAAATAGGATGACTTTCAGCAAGTTATGGTAACCTTGCAGATCACTGACTCAGCATGGCATTAAACATTATGAATGTCTTATGGTTCATAAAATTTAGAACATTTCAAGCAATAACCTAAAATTACCACCAAAATTACAAAAAGATAATTCAATATGGATTGCAAAGTTTTTGTGGTTAACATTCATTTTCAGATAAAAAATAATAAGACTTTTTTTACTTGACATATCATTCCCTCTTGTGGCCCTCTCCATGTGACAAGATTCCATTTTTCTGAGCTACGTGTCAAGAGATACTTCTCCTACCCTCAGATGGACGAAGGAAGAAGATTCTCTCAAAAGATAGCTCAGGAAGAGCTTGCGTCCAGAAACTTCCGTACTATTATTTTATTGTATAATATCACATCATATTATATATGTTCTAAATATATTTTTATATATTATTGTTATACGTTAACATCTTAATTCACGTTTCATATACGTTTCGCAACATAGATACGTCATCAGAAATTTACACTGATAAAACTCTTATTCCTGTCAGTACAAATTACGCATCTGATGACAAATTAACAGACTTGTACAACGCAGTTTCAAAGCCAGCGTTTAGATAAACATTGGTCCCACTGAATTACACCAAAACCGGTAAAAAGCACACCCCCACACATATCTGACAGTAAGAATACAATCTGAGAAAGTTCAGGGATCTGGATTTGTGCTAGTGTATCTTGATGTGGTTTCAGTTACCACTACAACAAAGATTACAACAACCAAGTTTAAGCATTGTAATCAGGTTAGACATACAGTAGAAGATATGTCTTATTTCAAATAAAAATCAATGTCCGTCTTTAGTGAGTCATACATCGTGACAAAATGGAAGACAAAGATACCCTTATTTCCTCCTCTTCAATAAGCGCCCACCAAAAAACAACGAGATTAAAATCCAGAAGAGCTTTCTATCAGTCAGAAATTGAGAGCTACAACATGACAGAGGCATGGAGAGACTGGTGGTTTGCGAACACACCATCGGGAGGAAAAATTATTAAAGACCCTACTGAAAGACTACCAGGCTTCCAGAATAGCACTAGAAAACAATGGGTCTCCTCAAACCGACTGCTGACAGGCCATGGCAGGACATCAGCCAACATGTACCCCACTGCAGTGGAATCCAGGAGACTGCAAAACACATCGTCCTCCAGTGCCCAACAACCAGACTGGAGGGAGGTTTTGACACCGTCCTCAACGGTGATGAGAAATTCGGAACCTGGCTGAAGAGACATAATGTGGAGATGTAGTCATACGCTACTACTATTGGCACCCTACGGGTACAGTGGTACTTCAATGAATAGACCTTCTATAAGGAGCCTCTTTCCCTACGTTGGAAGACCTTTTCCTTTGGCATTGGATACACATTGAAATAAAGAGTAGAAAAAGCCGTTTTTCTTATGAGAGCAGTTCTTTACAAGGCATACATTCTGACAAAAAGAAAGACTAAGATTTATCAGTAATTTCATTATCAATCAAAATTTTATGAGATGTAACACTTTTGAATATAATGATTAATATGTTTTAGCATTTTATAAATGAATACCTTTTTTTGTTTGTGGTTAACTCTGGGTTTTTTTGTTTTTTTCCCCAAGCCACTTGAGCGTAAAGGATAATTTTTCTTATTTAGCTTTTTTCTTTGTTCTTTCTAATCTTTTCAATTTATTGATTTCTTTCCTCTTGTAATTGTTTCTTTAAAAATCTCTTTTTGTTACAACAGATCACTATCTATGCACTGTCATGAAATCGTTGCCTTAAAATTCTATTTTCAGTGAGGTGTCTTCCAACTAGTCACTTCTTCTTAATTCATATCTGTCTGGATTGATTCTTTAACCTGTTAATAATGTCTTTCAAACAAAAATTTAGATTTTCTTAAAATTTAGCTTTGTATTCTTTATGTCATTACTGTTTATTTGGCCAAGAAGAACTTATTGTAGTTCTAACTGAGCAATTTGAAGGTCATAATAAAATCTATCTGATCCATAGCTTTTTTTGTCAAGAATAATGTTTACATTTTCGGAACATCCTGTAGCTAATATAAATATCTTACTAATACAAAATGTGCAAGAAAATTTCTGCAAGGATTAAACTTTCTAAAAAAAGTGTTTGCCTTAGGCTAAAGGATAGCTCGATTTAGTTTGCATTTTGAAATCAGGAAAGTCATTAAGGTGATTTTTTGTTTGCAGATTGTCTACTATCTACAGCTTACTTTATCTTGGATATTATCATGAACATGAACATTATTACTCCTTCTTCTGAGAATGAGCATGCTTAAAGCGTAATTAACGTTATGCTATTTGTGAAAACTTTTCTTCTTCTTCCACTTCTTCTTCTTCTTCTTCTTCTTATTCCTCTCCTTCTTCTTCTTCTTCTTTTTCTTCTTTTTCTTTTTCTTCAAGACTCTCCCGTCTTATTCAGGGTAGCTGCTGACGGACCAATGGTCTCCACTCTGTTATATCTTGTGTATCCTTGCGGGTCGCTCCGACTGCTTTTATATCATCTCTTATCTCGTCACTTAAATGTGTTTGGGCACTTCTCCTTGCACATAACTCTCCTTTTGAGACGTCCATCTCGTGTTTCCACGTGTCCTCACCTTCTCAGGCGTGCCTGTTTATCTTTTTCTTCAACGGTTCTCACTTCTACATTTTTTCAAATCTTGGCATTCCTGGTCTGGCCCCTCATGGTATGATCACATGCTCATTTATTTATTGTCATGCCAGTTGTCTCTAGTTTGTTCTCCTGCTTTGTCCTGAGCGTAAGTGTTTCTATAGCATAACTCACTGCTGGTTGTTTAACTCTACTCAAGATCTTTCCTTTAACTTTCAATGGAGCCTTCTTGTCACAAAACACACCTGTAAAGTCCTTTAAATTCCTCTATCTTGCCTGCACCCTCATACTTAACTCGCAGCTCCAGTCTCCATTCTCTGCGTCTGTGCTCCCCAAATACTTAAGGTCCTTTTCTTGCGGTAATCCCTCAGAACCTAGTTTGACACTCTTCTTCTCTATGCGATTAAATCCTTTGTATTCCTTGGTGTACACCTACGTTAACATCAAATATATCACTATCCCCAGCTGTGCTGCTGATGCTCGTTCTGCTGCCTTTGTACATATCTTCGACTACCCGAACATATTTTTCAAGGAAATCCTTTCCCGGAATGCAATATAATGTGTGTTCTCCGGGTACTCGATCGTGTGTCTTCTGTAGGTCGACAAAGGCGCAGTCCATGGTCTTCAAGACTTCTCTGAATACAAAGGATTTAATCGCATGGAGAAGAAGAGTGTCAAACTTGGTCAAACTTGCATCTGCCTTTGATCACCTAGGCATAAACCCGAAATTCTCACAGCTGTTCAGCCTCAGCAGTCAAGGGGATCTCCCCTTGACTTTTTCAGACAGGTCCATTGTGTAACACGTAACTTTGATCCCGCAGTAGTTTACACAGTTCAAGAAGTCTCCCTTCTCTTAAGCACTGGAATTAGGATGTTTTTCTTACAATAGTCTGGTATTTACCTGCTATCATGATTTTGTTTAACTGCTATGCACGATAGCTCACTCCATCCAACCCCCCAAAATACATGCCACTATCGCATTGTTGTCTGTCCCTATCACTTTTCCCTTCTTCATACTCTTTAGAGGTCTCTTAACCCTCTACTCACTGATTTGCTCCACCTTATCTTCATTTGTCTGCTATCCCATTCCTGAACCCTCGTATTTTCCTCATTCATGAATTTGTCTAAATACTGATTTCACTTACTCTTGTTTTCATTATCCCGTATACGAGCCATTCCACTTTCACATTTTGTCAGTTTTGCTTAGTAGATGTCTTTATTTTGCTTATTCCGGTGGTTTCATACTCATAAACACTGCTATGTAACCTTCTGCTGATTCCATTTCCACTTACAGGTCTTGATAAGCTGCTTTCCTTGCAAGTGCAATATTTCGCTTTCGCTTGTACTCATCCTTCTTCTCTTTGCTTCCACTTTAGTCCGATCTTTTCTAGCCTTTTCTTTTTTCATTCAACGCTAATTGTGCCTCTCCTGAGCACCACCAAGTCTCTTTATCTCCTCTTCTCTCACCCCATATTACCACACACACATTCTTACTCATTATCTCCAGTAGCACCCATCTCCCTGTTCCAAACATGTCTTTGTTTTCTTGAGTTTCCATCATTTTAATTTTGGTAGCCCTTGTACCACCTTCCTCCTCGGTGCTGACAGTTTCACTGTTAAAACCACTGGCTGGTGTTGTGATATTACACTCTCGGCGGACGATGTTTTGCAGTTGGTCACCTGTTTCAGCATACAAGAGCTAGTCAGTATGTGGTCAATTTGCGTTTCTCCATTGCATTGCTACTTTTATATGTCACCAGGTGTTTTCTTATTTTTAAGGAAAGCGTTTAGCACCAACAGCTCTATGCCCTGGTTGATTCCTCTCATTGCCTTACTTCCTTCGTTTTTGCTACAAAATGCAAAGGCACCCATGCCACCCTTCCTTTTTTATTTTCACAACCCCAGTCTCTTCCTATTCATAGTGTCTCCCAAGATGATACCTTTCTTAATTCTTCATTTATAAACTTGCAGAATATTTTTCCTGGTCCCTGCACCGCAATTGTGGCGCATAAAACCTCATGATGTTGACAGTGATCTCATCCAATTCCACCCTCCTTTACATTAGTCAGCCTGATCTTTCCACCTTGATTACCATCTTCTTTATTTCCTCGTCCAAAATAATCCCACTCCCAATTCTTCTGTTGTTCTCCCGGAAATAGAGCAGCTTGGTTTCGCCTCCCTGCTCTTTTCCTTTTAAACCCTTCCATTTGGTCTCCTGTACGCAGGAACAAGATATTTACCTTTCTTATTTTTATAAAATTCCCTAAATCTCTTCCTCTGTCTGTCATACTACCAACACTGACAGTTCCAATTTTTAACACTCTCGTCATCTGACTCTCCTTTCTCCTTCTTTTTTCACTTGCATACGGTGCAGTACCCGTAGTCTATATATCAGAAGTGTACGGCAATATCCTCGTGCCTTGCTTCTGGAGGACAACCCAGCCTTGTCTAGTTCTTTATTAGTCCCAGTTATGATTGAGTTGGGGCATAGGGCATAAGGGTTTTATGCCCTTTCGGCCGCAACCATCCTTCTTTATCCAGGACTGAGACTAGCATTGGGTCCAAGGACACCAATGGCAAAGCTCTAGCGGATCTATATATATATTCGCATTAAAAGAAAAATCTTATATCCTGAATGGACTACATTTTTTTGCTCTTGGGTACAAAGGGGTTTGTCGTTGCTTTATTATGTAATATTAGTTATAGTTGTCTGTTCAACAGATTGTGAAAGGGTACTTGGTGGGGTCATAGTGCTTCGATCAGAGATAAAAACGGCATCGTCAGAAAATCGACTCGGCATTTTCACGATGCGATAAGATAATAATGATATGATGATGACGACGACGACGATGATGATGGTGGTGGTGGTTTCGTTGTTGATGATGATGATAATAATGATATGATGATGGTGGCGATGATGATGATGATGATGACGGTGATGATGATGATGGTGATGATGATGATGATGACGGTGATGATGATGATGATGATGATGATGATCTATATCACCTTGCTCATTCATGCTTTTCTAGGATAAAGTGGAAGCTTAATAGTTTTTCTGAACCCATAACTAGGATGCTACCTTAACTGACTAATGTCCTCTTATATTCTCGAAAATGTTTATGACTATGCCCAGGAAAAATAACAAAAGTAGTTGATCAAAATATACAAGGAGGGCTAGGATTTTGTTAAAGTTATCTAATAAGTCCATCATTGCCATAAGCACTGGTTTGAATATTGTTCACCGCACACCAAATTTTCACCTTTGCACATTTCCAAATCCTCTTTATCTACATGATATCATTATTACAAAGCTATAAAACAAATATTAAAGACACTGATTCAGTAGTCCAAGTAGAGACCACTAGAAAAGCATATCATTTATTTAAAACTCAAAAAGTATCACAGGCCTCAGCTGGGGGAAATTAATATGTATGAGA
Source organism: Morbakka virulenta (assembly GCA_003991215.1). Lineage (NCBI taxonomy): Eukaryota > Metazoa > Cnidaria > Cubozoa > Carybdeida > Carukiidae > Morbakka > Morbakka virulenta. Next base: position 925,366 of record RDPX01000101.1, read on the forward strand.
AGAGAACAAATTGGTAGTTGAGGTTAAAAAAGAGGATACCGTACTGTGAAGAGAAGGAGAAAACTAAAAGAGAACAAAAAAACAATTGCAGGGATGTGTGGTGTTAA
>RDPX01000101.1:930472-939122 GCA_003991215.1 Morbakka virulenta
ATGGAGTTGCAATATGTCTAAAAGAGGAGTGGCAGGAGAAAGTGCTGACAGCGGAGAGAAAGCAGAAGTTGAGCTGAGAGTGAGCAAGGCGTGGAACAAGTGGAGGGAGCTGACAGGTGTGTCATGTGACAGGAAGGTCCCCTCAAGGCTGAAGGTGCTGATATACAAAACAGTAATACGACCGGTGCTGCTGTATGGAAATGAGACGTAGCCAATCACAGAGTCCCAGTCAAATAAATTCAGCGTATGTGAGATGAAGATGTTGAGATAATGCCTAAACATCAGCCTAGAAGAATAGAGAAGAAATAAAGATAACAGGGAGGAGGCAAGAGTAACACCCATCACAGGTTTGATGCGGAAGAGAAGATTAGAGTGGTTTTGATAGTTATGATGGAACAAAATTGTGTGAACTAATTAGATATTATATTCTTTCATTGCTTGTACAGATGTTAAAAAATGAGAATGCAGGGTTGTTCAGAGATGACGTCTTGATTCTTTGAAGAAATACAAGAGAAAACAGACAGGACAAGTCAGAAAATCCCTTATTAAGGTATCTGAACAAAATGGTTTTGATGTTTGAAATCTCTACTAATTTGAAGAAGGTGACATTTTTAGACGTAGCCTTTAATTTGAAAAATAGTACGTACCGCCCCTACAAAAAACTAGATAACAACTTGTTGCATATAAGCAGCTCTTCCGACCATGAAACAAATATTCTCAAACACTTGTCAGATATGATTTCGGAAAGATTTTCAAGAAACTCAGCCAATGAAAACATTTTTAACGAACCTAAAGAAAAGTACGAAGATACTTTGAAAAATCTGATTACAACATCAAGTTAATGTACAAGCCTAAAACAACCAAAAGGACAAAAAATCGCCAAAGAAATATTATTTGATTTAACCGTAACGTAACGTAACGTAACTAAAACATTTCGAAAACTGGCGGATAGACATTTTCCTTACGACATTGTATCACCTATAAATTATGACATTTTCCTTATGACAATATATCACACATAAATTATGACATTTTCCTGACGACAATATATTTCACATAATTTATGACATTTTCCTTACTACAATGTATCACACATAAATTATGACATTTTCCTTACTACAATGTATCACACATAAATTATGACATTTTCCTGACGACAATATATTTCACATAATTTATGACATTTTCCTTACGACAATAAATTTCACATAATTTATGACATTTTCCTTACGACAATGTATCACACATAATTTTAACCAAGTAATTGAGGCTCAGACGGTGGCCTTCAGAGGGACTTTGTTTTGGCAGTAAGGAATTTCATGGCCGGATGCCCTTCCGGACGCCAACCAATGGCTTTTTTCTTTTGTGGAGTTCTAAATTCTCTTCGCCTGCTCGACAAGGTTTAAAGTTTCCAACACCAACCTGAACCCTTTTTTTGTGAATTCAGTTTCATCATCAGAAGCCGATTTGTTCAAGGTTAAATCGGAATGAAATATCAATAAGAACTTAATAAAGTCCATACCAGTGACCCTGACAAGGTCTCAAAATCTTACGATATCGTGGCTTATTAACAAGATGTAGCCTCTACAGTGAAATAACATAATCAGACGATTTAAAAATTAAAAAAAGATGAAACTGCACTATTATCAAGAACAGAAGTCAAAAAGAGATCTAAAAAGAAGGTTCTTCTAAGTCTGAATCAGGAAATTTTGTTGAAAATCAACAAGCTGTACAAGATCATTGGGAAGAGCGAAGTTGTTAGTAACTTCTGCAGGTCTCTCAGTTCTGTTAGAATGATTCAACCAGGACATGTAATGAGCATTGAAGTCAGCAAAGACAAAGACGTTAGCACTGTGATGCTTGTTCAAGGACTTACCAATGGAGTCTTTTATTGTTATAATAACAGTGCAAGAATCAGATGAAGGAAATCGATACAAAGGAAACAGATGCCAACTGACCTGAAGAAGATGCAATCTAAAATATACTAAAAGACTATCTTTAGGTTCCAATTCTTGTATTTAACAGCTGGAAGATCCTGTTGAACATAGATAGCAAGGTTATGAAGATAAGTTTTTGAATCTAGACAAAAAAAAGGTTGATAACCATCAACATGAAGATCGCTATTATTAAAACTGTCATTAAGTCTTGTTTCACAAAATGCAAGAATACGAGGAGAGTCAGAATGGAGGAAAGCTTTTACAAAAGAAAAACTGGAACGAAGAGCTCTGATGTTAGTGAAAGCTAAGGAGAGAGCATTTAAAAAAAATAACAGGTTTTTCTGAACCTGTGTGGAGCCAGTACTAACACGTTTAGAATCTACACCCACGGACATAGAGTTAGTCGTGGGTTTGGAAATTTTTCACACCCGCTGATCATTGAAGGTGAGGGAGGTCATTTAGTTCGATTGACATTTTCATGAAAAAAAAACCCAAAATGAAATTAGATATCCGCAACTATCACTCAGGCACAGACCGTTATCATGCCAAGTAACTAAGCTCTATGTTAGTAACAGCAGTACTAGTTGTAATAGCGATAGTAGCAGTGACGATAGTGATACACCTAGTGGTAACCATAACAACAGTCACAATAAAAATTGTAGTAGTAGTAGTAGTAGCAGCAGGAGTTGTAATAGTAGTATTAGTGCTAGAAATAGCAGTATTAGTAATGGTAGTCTCGAAAATTCTGAACTTTATGGACTCAGAGGAAGCCATAGCTATAAGAGCCTTATCATGTTTTGAGTCCTAAGCTTTTTCTGAACTACGTTTTGAGAGATACTTCTCCCATCATCAGGCTTACAACACAAGACATAAAGCTCTTATAGCTTTGGCTTCCTCTGAGTCCATAAAGTAATAGAAATTGTAGTAGTGGTAGTGGCAATGGTAGTAGTAGTAGTAGTAGTAGTAGTAGTAGTAGTAGTAGTAGTAGAAGTAGCAGAAGTAGTATTTGAAAAAAATACTGGTAGTGGAAATAGTAGTCGTGATAACAGCTAGTAGTAATATTTGCTATAGTAATTAAAGTAGCTGTCTTAATTGACACTTTGAATTTTAGATACCGTTATGATGACAGGTCAGTGTGTTAGTATATTATGAGATGTCATTACGTACAAGCTAATAGGGCAGTATATTTTTCATATTATTGAAAGAAAATGTTCCCATTGTTGCAAGTTATACAACCAAATAAAGATAGTGAATTACAGAACGGCGTTAGAAATATATTGATTAACTCTAACACAGAAACCTCAAGACAGTTAGAGGATCTTGTTACAAGTGTAATTGCTTTAATTTAATAGAATGATTTTTGATTAATAAATAATGAGCCATTTTTTAAAAAATTTTAAGAAGAAACCGCAAAAAGTTATTTTTCCACTGGCATTTTTCCACTACGCTTGTCTTTCTTTTACCAAACCACAAAAATATAAAAAAATATTAAAGATTGTGCTCATAGTTTTGCAAATCAATGCGGAACTTCTGAAGTTTCTTCAATTGCCACCCATATCGTGAAAGATTTTGTCCTAATAGAGTATATTCAATATTAATTAATGAGCAATTCTTCATGTCTGAAATTTTTGTTTGGAATTCCTGGATTGTTTGTCTGTCTTCTTCGCATGTCTTTTGGGAAATTCCAGGAGATAAGCTAATATGGTCAAAAACATTGACACGTGGTGTTAACCAAATACAAATTGAATTTAGAATTAACAATTTGGCCAGACAACCTTTGCGATCCCTATTCAATGTAGGCATATAGCTTCGTCAATGGGCTGGATTATAGTGTCGCGTGAAATGAGAATTTGAACACTTCCTCCGGTTATGTCTGAACCAAAATCATGTGAGACTATGACACTATATTATCAGACATTCTAGATTTCGATCCCTTAAGAGAGCTTCTCCATCATCTCACTTAAGGTCAAGCTCCTGAAAGGAGCTTTGTTTCATATCCCAACAGCATTCTCTGAATAACCTTTAATCTCTTAAGAATACAACTGGACAGTTTCCAAAAACACAGCCAGTCAGTTTAAGGCTTCTTATTCATATTTTCCAATTTGCAGGAACCAATTGATCACCTAAGGATACATGGAATATCAATGTTAATCATTATTAGTCACAGTTTTAGAAATGAGCTGATAGGTGCTGAAAGTCAAATGTTAACAGTTTCATCTAAAGGTTTGTACAATCAACCTCTCGATTGCCGCAATTAGAGTCACGTGCCTTTAACTAAAATGTTACACAACAGCATGGGGAAAAAGAATAAACTAACTTAGGATTCATAAAAAAAAGTGGACTTCGAGCATTCCTACAAGATGCATACGAACATGATTCAAGAACAGCAAAACCATTGATACTGCAAATTAGGGGTTTTTGGAGCTGTCACCTAGGTCTGTCACTGTCAATTGCGATTGCAGGAAATTGTATCTGTGAGGAAGAGGACGATTATAACTATCTCTGACCAAATTATATTTTGGTCTAAAGTAATGTCTTAAATATAACTGATTTATTCACTTACATTTGAGGATAGTTGTAAAAAGCAATAAAAGTATTAAAACTGAGAATATTTTATTTGCTTTTGTGTCAACAAAAAACTTGGATATTTACTCTTAAAACAACAAACTAAATAACATCTCAATAAGTGGATATCAATGGATCGGTAGAGATAGTGCTAGTGAAAGAGCCAAACGTTTATTGCCTTGTCCTCACGACAATCAAAAAAATATACATACAGTTTTCATTTTTTACTAAATGAGGATAAAAAGTTATCAAAAACTATTTTGTTTAATTATCATATTAGGTTAAAGTTATTTAAATGTTTATTAAACTCTAAACACTCTTGTTATTTCACAAAATATTGCAAATATGAGATTGTTCCATCACTGGATCAGTCCGTGACACCTTCCGATTCATTACATTTTTGCTATGTCACCATGTTTAATAATCCGAGATTTATTACTAGGCAACTATTAATTAATATGAACCTTATCTAAAGTAAGCAAACTAGTTTAATCATACCCTTATTTCAATAGTTAGGAGATCTACCTTTATTATTTCCCCCCTATATATTTTCCAATATCACATTGGTAAGAATTTTGGTGCTAACTTTTGGATTGTCTTCAATCCATTTCTTATTAGAATATAAGGTAATAAAAATACATCTGCGAAATTAACGTTGCAGTCATGTACAATATGTTAAGGATAGTAATAGAGTTTTTAGAATTTCCTATTTATTTTTTCCATTTTAATATCTGCTACACTTTGGTTCTTTTGGTGTTGATCCTTTCGTTTGTTGAGTATTGATTTAAAATGTTGTTTTAAATCAATACTCAACATCATCTCATTTTCAGCATCTCATTTTCTTCCAGGTATTTATAAATATTATCAGAAATAATACTTGTCATTAGTTTCCACATTAGTGGTAGACAGGAAATTGGTCTAAAGTTTCCCACGTCGTTTCCCTTAACAGGGTCTTTTTGGTAAAGGACATATCTGCCTTTGGTCAACCAAGCAGGAATTGACTCATTACCATTAAGCAGCTCATTCATTTGATGCGCAATACGGCTATGGAGTGTTGTCAGATGTTTCAGCTAGTATCATTGAACCCCATCTGGCCCTGGGGCTTTCCAATTGGATATTCGCTTAACTTGTTCTTTTACCAGAAGTTCAGAAATCATCAAGTTGTCCTGTTGTACATCTTTCTTTTCTCCTTTAACCGTATATCTGTGATATATATTTCTACAGGCACAAGAAACCCAATAGTTTCTACTGGCAACATATGACCGTTCAAAGTCATGCCAAAAAGTTTTACACAGAAGTAGGTAAAAAGAAAGTAACAGTTAGAGAAGTACCATCTAAGTAAAGTAATGAAGGATTTTGAAAAGGTATATGGGAAAAAGAAGTGAGTTTTAATAACTCAGGACGTTAGACAGAGAATACCATCGGAGAAATCGATCTCGTCGTTCATGTGATTTCGAATCTGATCTGGTTCGTCGTCGATTTGGAGAATTTTTTGCCTCCAGCAGCTTACACACACACACACACACACACACACACACACACACGCACACAGTAGTAGAATCGGAGGTCGCATCAGCTAAGTCTCAGAAATGAAAGTCACCGGGAGTTGATAAAGTCCCAAATTTCTGGTTAAATCCATTGTCCTCGTCCCATTCAACGCTCACAAGACTGCTTAACGATATTATGCAAAACCCTGAAAAAACGCCCGGGTGGTTATGTGAAGGAACAACATACTTGCTATCTAAGGATACAGAAACTAACGAGCTCATAAACTATCGGTGTAAACGATACATAAACTAACTTCGTACAATTTTTAGTTTTTTGTCTAAAAAACAATGTTTATTTTTGTCGGCTATATTCAAAACTTTATAAATTTAAGTAGTCCTCGGGCCCCTTTTCAATGGTGGCGACGAGGTATTTGAAACAAATGCAATTTGTGAAAAATGGCATTTAGATAATGTGAAAAAAAGACTTGACTTTTCATAGAATGGTTCAAACCCAGCACAATAAACCGAAAATTGTGTCAAAAAAAATTGATTCAGATTTTTACGTAAAAATATATGTAAAAAATTTACTTTGAACAATTTTATTCTAGTTGTTGTCGAGTTCCTTTATTTTTATTTCATGATCATGACCATTGAAGGGTTTCTCTTTCATTTAATCAGTTTTCAGAATTATGTTCATAGGTCCTCAGGGCAACACAAACTGTAAAGGAAACAGATAACTGCACAATCGTCTGTAACCACAATTTCCTAAACAATAATAATGAAGATTAAACGTTCTTTTTCGTGGTTTGGATAAAAAATGGTTATCTCTTGTTGTTATCATAAGTTTTTCTTTATTCATTGTCGTTTTCATGACTTATTGCGGTTTATTTTGCCCAAAGTCTTTCAAGATTTGTTTACAATAACAGTTCCAACAGTTTTATTTGTATATTCCTTTCGTATTTTGTTAATAATTAGATAACATCTCTCAGACTCCAAATTTGTATTTGCCAGCAATTCAAAAATCCACAATCAAAGTGATCTTAAAATGACTATTTGTTAAAAGAAGATGTTTACCTTTTTAATAAAAAAGGAAATGTATTATTTTTATCATAATTGTAAAATTAAAGCTACATTTTTGGAAGAAATAAAGGCTAGTAGGACAGAAAGTGTAGTTATCCTTGTATATAAAAACATTTAAATTGTTTATTCTCTGTAAATACTCATAATAGTTGAATAGATAAATAAAGTGTTGAAATTTCGCTCTTTGGCGGTGAAGAAGGTACCACATGATTTTGTTTTTTGTGTCGTTGAAGACAAAAAATTAGCAGAGAGTTAGTGAAGAAAGGACAAATCAAAATTGCCTTTTTAATTACCGATTCCATGTCACCTTCATTCTCAAAAAACATTTAAAAATTGTTGATTTTCTTTAACATAAAGAATTCTAATTTTAAACCCCAAATCCCATTTTGTAGCACATGTCCTTGGAATCAAAATATATACCAATCAAATTTTCAAATTGATATATTTTAACTTTTTCTTTGCGTCGTTACCGTTAAGTAGCTCTGCATAATACTCTTTGGTAAATCATAACTCGGCAGAAAAGTTTATTTTATTATATACCTATCAATTAGTTTGTTTGAATATGTGCAGACCAGTAGTTGCGGATATGAAGGTGGTCAGGATATCACTTGGTGTAACGAAAAGAGACCAACTAAGGAACTCGCATCTATGCAAGGAACTGGAAGTACCACTCCTGTCGGATGCGATCCAAGGTAGTCAACTCAGATGGTTTGGGCATATCAAAAGGAGAGAAGACGAACATCCTGCCCGCCTAGTCCTAGAATACAAAGTAGAAGGCACAAGACCAACGGGAAGACCTCAAAAAAGATGGCACCAATATCTAGACCATTACCTACAAGAAAGAGTAACCTCGCTAGGCGATATAGAATCTCAAGAGCTCTACAACGATCGTACTGCCTGGCGAAGTCTGTGTGCGTCCAGTACTCCTCGCTGACAAAGTCACGCTTATCTGGAGTCTGGCGAGAAGGTGAGAAGGTGAGAAATATACCTATCAATTAGTTTGTTTGAAGCTGGTCAACAAATTCCAGACTGTGAAGTATACAGTTGACTCTCTCTAATTCGATCTCCAAGGGGGATAAATTTTTGATCGAATTAGAGAGAGATTCGAATAAGGGGAGGTCTCCCTAATTCGAATTCCTAAAGGCAAAATTCAAAAAATCGAATTAGAGAGAGAAATTTCAATTTTAGAAAATTAAACTTTGGACTGAAATGGGTTAATTAAAAAGGAGAAGACTTAGCTTTTCTGTTCATCTTTTTATTTCAGATTTTTAAAGTGGCATAAAAAAATCATCAATATTTGACTGCTTCTTATTTAAAAAACAATCTAAATCAACAGCTCTATTTACATCTTTCATAGCTTTAAGCAAATCTGCTCCAAATTTTGAAAATACACTATAATCCTCCAATATGCTGATGGCATTTTTCAAATCAGCAAATGTTGGCTTGGTAACGGTGTCGTAGGCTTGAGTTTCTTCAATATCTGAATCATCGTCACTGTTTTCTGCATAATTTCCGGAAACTTCGGCAATTATCTCAGCATCGGATAAGGTGCTACTGATCGATATTTGAAAATCAATATCT
>RDPX01000101.1:942089-957962 GCA_003991215.1 Morbakka virulenta
TTTTTTTATAAGCAACATCTTATAAGCAACGCCAGGCTCGAAATTTACGAAATTTTAAGCAACTGTTAAGCAACAACCCAGGCTCGTTTCGTGTACCGTACAAAATTATTTTTGAGAAATTCTATTTTCTACTCAACAGAAGAATATCTTCGATAAAAACAAGTTAAAAATCCTAAAAACCAATATTACTAAAAACTAAAAACCAAATTTAATGCAGGAGAGAAGTTCGCTGATAGCTAATAATAAACAATAGAATGCAATATAATACAGTAGAATGATCTCTTTTAGTTCTTTTGCCTGTTCGAAATTTTAATGACGTCAGTGTCTGGCGCCATGTTCATGTACCAACACAGATGTTCATCTTTAAATAAAACTATTCCTAAAAGAGGGGAGGAGGGGGAAAACGTTCTCTTTGTTTAAAGGGGGAGGGGCTACACTGCTTTTTGGAGTTCAAACAAAAAAGAAGTGGAAATGTTAAGCAACAGCTAAGCAACTAGTTAGGCTGGTTTCCTGCAAAAGCTAAGCAACAGCGAGCCTGAGTCAAAATATTGCGTTGCTTATAAAAAAAAGCGTGTATTAAACTTTGGCAATACTCCTTTGGGATTTCGCTAACTCAAACTTCTTTTATCACTCTAGCTAACTTTGGAACACTTAATGGTTGTTGTTCGAATACTTTATCTTTCAAACCTGTCCGCAAATTTTCAATTAGGTTCAAGTCAGGGCTATTTCCCTGCATCTCGAGAACTTTGATTTTGTTCGCAGCCAGAAAAATGGTTGTAACTTTGGGACGGTGGCATGGCTCTCTATCCTGCACGAAAATATTGCAGTTGTGGACTTCCATGTGACGTTTGAGTTTGTCTGACAACAATTCGACATACGTCGGTCCATTAAAAGTGATTCCTGGTGTAAAAAAGTAGAGACCACCGACCCCATTCTTGGACATTGCCTCCCAACTCATCGGATTTGGGGGATGTTTCATCGTCGATATCCAATATTGATCATCAAATCGCTTGCCTGCTGGATTCCTCACTTGGCGATTACGTACTGCGAACTATTGATGGGTAGATTCGTGTTAGAAAAATACCCTTTCCCACTGTGCGGTCGTCCAGTGGCGATGCTTCAATGCAAATGAAAGGCCCTCGGCTTTCATCGTAGGTGTAAACCTCGGTTTTCTTGTCAGTTTGTAGGATTTCAACTGAAATTCTTTCGATAAACGACGAGAAACTGTCATATGACTAAATTTGCATCATCTCCGCTGCCCTGATTTTTTAAAAAAAGAAGACCCCCATCCCCCTCAACCCCCCCATAGGATCACAGATGCTTGTTTATGATAATCGAACTATAGAAGAGAGATAAAATACATCAAATGTATTTAAAAAGTAACTTCTTCGCTTTACGCTTCTGACTAAATTTAGTGTTGGAGTACTAAAATTTTTTCGTTGGCTTGCTAATTGTTCATTTTACAAAAACACCTAGCAAGACGATAAAAAAGTGTTGTTTATGGTAAACTTTTCTACTTTGCAACATCCTTTTTTTTTGCTTGTGGAATTTCATTTTCTTCAAACTCTCATAAAGCTACCAACTTAGCCCTTAACTCAATCTAACACCATTCCACAGTCTCTATTAGATTACCCTTTTTCATTACTTTTATCGTCACGGCCACGATGCTGCTGAGCTACTCTCCCGTGTGCTCCCTTGTATCATTCTCTGAGCATTGTCATTCTCTAAATTGCCATCTCCGCTTGAAATGTCTGAACGTCCAAATTTTATTTAGGATGTTTCTGAATTATTCAGCACTCATACACCTCTCTTTCTCTCCGTGCTGAAGTTTTTAGCAAACCACACTAGTACCCTCCTTCCTTGGTGTCGAACATTTTTAATTACTTTTTCCATATCTGTGCAGCTGACCATTTTTTTATCTGGCGTATCATTTCTCGTTAGCATCCTTGCTACAAAATTCTAGCCCATGCAGGGTGCTTATGTGTGTATACGGTACAAATGATATATATCTTGCACACTATTTTAGACCACGTAAAAGATCTCTTGTATTTGACAAAATATAGAATGTTTACTGAAGTTGTTATGGAAATATTCATACAATTATATTAATACATAATGCAATCACTAACTTTTTAAAAGAACTTTGATCCAATTTTTTAAATTGCTTCTTTTATTCTACGGGAGGCTTCGGTGCAAAGGGATATTCCTGCCTTTTCCGTTTTATTGTCCTTCGTTTCAATCTGTTATTAATTGGGGTTTTTTTTCTTTTTCAATGTTTTGGAGACATAAGAAAACTCAGTAATACGTCACTCCTGACGGAAAAAAAGAATTGGGCGATTTTTGAGTAATTTCTCTTTTTAGGTGGTCAATTGTTGTTGATTTTTTTAAACGTTATAACCTCAATGCTCTTTTGTGAAGAGTAATGACAATAAGCCAGACATTCCTTAATTTGTCTTTAACTAAAGAGAGATAATGAAATCAAGTTCTAAAGAATGGATGCAAAGGCATTAGGACGATCTTATTTGAAGCTTTCATGTAAATATGGATTAATTGGTCAGAAATGAATTATCGTTGAACTCGTACCCTCCGGTATTCTATCCCACTAAACTGTTAGAACTCGAGGCTTTCCATTACCCAAGGGAACAAATATGTCTTTGTCTCAAATAACTTGCGCAAGAGAAAAACGTTGAAGAGTTGATGAATTACGCAATTTACAATTGATTTGCAGCTTTGAGGTCGCTCATTACGAAAATTAGTGCAGATTGCTGTAACTAACTTTTCTGTTTCATTCATGTTCCAGTATTTTCTGGACCGTTCAGTTTGATGGCACGATCTGACTATTCGTTCCTTATACAGGATTTAGTATTATGTATCATCCTGTCTAGTCTGACATTCATTTTGTCTTACTTTTTATCCCTGACCTTTATTTCTATGAAACAGCATGGTAATGTTGTGTAAAATAGCTTCCACTGGAGAGTTACCAATTCATTGATTGTATCTTTTGATCATAAAAATGCTAAATTTTGTTTTTCCATGTATTTCTTTGTCTTTTGAAAGAAAAGAGAACGGACAAGTATCAATATTAAGAATGATAATGCCAATGGAAACCAAGAAGAGCAAGTACTAATTGAATGTTGAATGCAAAAGAATGCAAAAGAATGCAATCAACATTAGTGCCTATTTCCTAATTTTGGCTAATTTAAAAACCACTCATCGGCTAACCAACTTCAAAGGCAGTTATGTTGAAAGAACTGCATCACTTCATTTGCGAAAGGGATCATGGCCATGTGTTGCAAGGTTCTTCTCAATGGATTTTAAAATCTAGGTTGCTTGGAAATTCATCAACTAACACCTTTGTAAATAAGCAAAGAATCTCTTGAATTTGTGAGTTAATGATATAATCGCTAAATTCCATAAACTTGAAATTGTGTAGGATATCTAATATTCCTTATGTTTACAAAAATATTTTAGAAAAACCTAATCATGAAGTGGAAAGTAAAAACAAAATAGATCCAGATACTAAACTGACTGGTAATCAACCAGAGTAGCTTTAACTGTTATCATAACTTTTCCAAGTATACATTCAAAGAATATTCAAAGTGTTTTATCCGATTCCAGTTCGACACTCCAAAGTCATAAGAGGCATATATCTTTCCTTGAAGTCAGGCAGTAGCATGAAGTAATGTTTTTTTAAATCTCAGTTGATTTTTTATGAATCCAAAAACGACCACTAAAAGAACGCATCCTTGATAGATCTCTAACAATAACTATGAATACCTAATAATATCCTTTAATGATAATAATAATGATGATGATAATAGATAATCAGTAATGAATACATTCTTCTCAGTGCCAGAGCTTACAGCTCAACTCATCATTCATTTCATGTCGTATCTCAGCATTCAGCTTTATTCCGGGTAGGTCCGGTCTTCTGCTGGAGGTCTTCAGGTGAGTCTCCTGGAGGCACACAAGGTCGTAATCTTGTGTTGTCTGGGATAGTAGTTTTGCCTTCACATCTGTGTATCCTTCAATGTTGAAGGAGGCAACAACCAGAGCCGGTTCTGACAAGAACCCGTGTTGATGACTTTGGTGTGGAGGCATTTGGAGATTGGAAGGTAGTATCACAGAGGGATGAGATCTGTAAGTGATGATATGTCGCGAGTGTTGCAGAAATTGGCCTACTGAAGTTGATGACCTCACCGTTTCCCAGGATGCGTCACGAGGAGACTTTCTGCATGCATCCCACAGCTCAATTAATGTAAAGATATCTGTAATAAACGTTTTTTATTCACTGCGCTACGAAAACCAATTTTTTGAAAATTGCAAAATTTAGAATTCTTCTAGTGTGAAGAGGGTCAAAATTTCACATGCTATTCACTTCAAAAGCATAGGAGATTGTATTAAAAGAGAAAAAACATACACAGTGACAATTTCTTCATCTTTTGTCTCCAAATATAGTACGTGAAGACTTACTTTGCTACAGAGTACTATTGCAACTTGTATTTTCAATCAACTTTTCCCATCAACAAAGATATCAAACTAGACGAAATATCTAAAAACAAATTTCAACCAAGTAAACTAAAGCAATGCATTTGACGACTAACAACTGCAATAGACCGCACAGCGACTGATTCTGCTCTTTTTTAGAGGTAAGTGCTCGATCAAAATGTTGATCGTAACAAAGAGACATCTCTACAATAATGCACTTTACGTGACTGACGATTTGAGGCAATGCTATCAGTTTTGCAATGCGAAATACACAGAAGTAGTTCTCCATATTCTGACATTATTGAATTAGCTAATTTGGTTTGAATGTAGCTAGGAAAAAGAGCTTTTATCATGATACCATATATTAAGACTAATAATAAGATTAATTAAACACATCAGAAATTATATTCACTACAACAAAAATTGGCTGTGTTAAAAAACTCTAATAACGAACTCTTTTGTTTTTTCTATTGGTTGTTTTGATTGGTAGATTTGAAACTTGTCAGATAAAACACTGGGTTTTTTTAAATCATGTGATCTGTGTGAATCTATCCTTTTTAAATAAAGTATCGGTATTGTTTTAGTCCAAAGTATTGATATGGACTAAATGTATAAGCTAAACTATAGTTTAGCTGGTAGAAACGTTCCTCCTATTTGTTACTGATATATATTTCAATATTTACACAACTATAAATTTTAAAAATTGCCAGTCAATACAGGTTTTACTAACACCAAGATTATACGTACTTAGAAGAAACCAAACTCCTCCTATCAAATGAAAACTCGTTCAGAGGACACATTTTTTGTTAAAAATAGAAAGCTTTGATATGTTTGGTAATGACAACGTTTCTTGTGATGTCGGAAGTTATGATCAAATGTCACCTGAAGTTACATTGCTCTTATAGTTTCAGAGTTTATAGAAAATAGATGTTTATTTAGTATTCAATATAGCACTTACTTGAAAGTTACTAAAATAAAGTATCGTATGTCTTTAAAAATATTTAATAAGCACTTTGTCGGATGACCTTCCGCTGAGATGTGTGCGTTGCTTAGAGCATGGAATTTCGTAGTTTATTAATACACTTGGATCAGCTTAACTAAAAATAAAATACATTTCACTGGTGATTAAAAAAACCAATTACTAGGTTGTTAAGATAGAAAGACTTAAAAATACACTGAGAAAGAAATCATAATCATTTCAATTATTTGTTGCAAAGAAAGAGATCAAGAAATTCAATCTTGTTATAATTTACTGCTTGCTGCTTCTGTCAACCACAAATTGGACACCAGCATAAGTAACATTCATTTGAGCCAATTTGTTTGCAAACCATAAAGCGATATTATCCGTCCATAAATATTTCTGTATTCCTGTACTTTTTTCCAGGAAATATTCCCTCCAAACTTCCTTTGGTATCATTGTTTTGAATCCTTTGATGTAGCCATTCAGATTAAGATTATTAAGTATTTCATTCAAGCTATCAAATACGTTATTAATATTTCTTTAGGGTGAGATTTTGCTTATTTTTACCCAACACGTTTTTATGTCTATTTTCGTCTTTATTCGTCATAATATTTTGGGTTAAATTAAAATCCAGTTTATTCCTCTTTTTATCAGACTTACCTTGCTATACTTCATTCAATAAAATACTACAGAATTTTTACAAATGAAAATTTTTATTTGTCTCTTTAACTTTGTCTTCGATCATGTTTTGTATTAGTAGGTGAAAATATAACCCTATTTCTGGTATTTGGTTATGGTTAGAATTGTGCCAATTAGTATTCTCAGAATTTTTAAAAAATCTATTTTCTAAGGAAGCACACTTTCTACTTGTAGATGCACACCAATCTTAACAAAAATAAGTCCTTCAATTTCAAATACCACAAAAAAAAAGAAAAGAACAAAGTTAAAATATATTGATGCCTACTGAAGAATAATCAAGAACAACTCTTTCCTATCCTTTTTTTTAAAAACTGTCTTTAGGCAGTTTCTTTCCATTTCTGTTTTTAATGCAGCAAGCCTACCAGATTTTGAGATAAATACAAATCTTTGAGATACTCATTCAAGTTATCTATGTTAATGATCGTGTTCAGAGACATATTTTTAACTTGGTAGGTCGAATTCTTGCTGCTCCCCTTCAACATTTGTCTTGTTGACTCAATGGAGTTTGTCTTCGTCATTTCTAGAGGTATTCTCTAGGCAAGTTCTCTCAACTTCTTCATCCTCATCCTGGTGTTAAACCTCGTTTTGATAAATCTTTCTATGAAGGTAGTTTGTCTTCGTCATTTCTAGAGGTATTCTCTAGGCAAGTTCTCTCAACTTCTTCATCCTCATCCTGGTGTTAAACCTCGTTTTGATAAATCTTTCTATAAAGGTAGTTTGTCTTCGTCATTTCTAGAGGTATTCTCTAGGCAAGTTCTCTCAACTTCTTCATCCTCATCCTGGTGTTAAACCTCGTTTTAATAAATTTTTCTATGAAGGTAGTTTGTCTTCGTCATTTCTAGAGGTATTCTCTAGGCAAGTTCTCTCAACTTCTTCATCCTCATCCTGGTGTTAAACCTCGTTTTGATAAATCTTTCTATGAAGGTAGTTTGTCTTCGTCATTTCTAGAGGTATTCTCTAGGCAAGTTCTCTCAACTTCTTCATCCTCATCCTGGTGTTAAACCTCGTTTTGATAAATCTTTCTATGAAGGTAGTTTGTCTTCGTCATTTCTAGAGGTATTCTCTAGGCAAGTTCTCTCAACTTCTTCATCCTCATCCTGGTGTTAAACCTCGTTTTGATAAATCTTTCTATGAAGGTAGTTTGTCTTCGTCATTTCTAGAGGTATTCTCTAGGCAAGTTCTCTCAACTTCTTCATCCTCATCCTGGTGTTAAACCTCGTTTTGATAAATCTTTCTATGAAGGTAGTTTGTCTTCGTCATTTCTAGAGGTATTCTCTAGGCAAGTTCTCTCAACTTCTTCATCCTCATCCTGGTGTTAAACCTCGTTTTGATAAATCTTTCTATGAAGGTAGTTTGTCTTCGTCATTTCTAGAGGTATTCTCTAGGCAAGTTCTCTCAACTTCTTCATCCTCATCCTGGTGTTAAACCTCGTTTTGATAAATCTTTCTATGAAGGTAGTT
Organism: Morbakka virulenta; assembly: GCA_003991215.1. Taxonomy (NCBI): domain Eukaryota; kingdom Metazoa; phylum Cnidaria; class Cubozoa; order Carybdeida; family Carukiidae; genus Morbakka; species Morbakka virulenta. The sequence continues at coordinate 949,698 of RDPX01000101.1, forward strand.
TGTCTTCGTCATTTCTAGAGGTATTCTCTAGGCAAGTTCTCTCAACTTCTTCATCCTCATCCTGGTGTTAAACCTCGTTTTGATAAATCTTTCTATGAAGGTAGTTTGTCTTCGTCATTTCTAGAGGTATTCTCTAGGCAAGTTCTCTCAACTTCTTCATCCTCATCCTGGTGTTAAACCTCGTTTTGATAAATCTTTCTATGAAGGTAGTTTGTCTTCGTCATTTCTAGAGGTATTCTCTAGGCAAGTTCTCTCAACTTCTTCATCCTCATCCTGGTGTTAAACCTCGTTTTGATAAATCTTTCTATGAAGGTAGTTTGTCTTCGTCATTTCTAGAGGTATTCTCTAGGCAAGTTCTCTCAACTTCTTCATCCTCATCCTGGTGTTAAACCTCGTTTTGATAAATCTTTCTATGAAGGTAGTTTGTCTTCGTCATTTCTAGAGGTATTCTCTAGGCAAGTTCTCTCAACTTCTTCATCCTCATCCTGGTGTTAAACCTCGTTTTGATAAATCTTTCTATGAAGGTAGTTTGTCTTCGTCATTTCTAGAGGTATTCTCTAGGCAAGTTCTCTCAACTTCTTCATCCTCATCCTGGTGTTAAACCTCGTTTTGATAAATCTTTCTATGAAGGTAGTTTGTCTTCGTCATTTCTAGAGGTATTCTCTAGGCAAGTTCTCTCAACTTCTTCATCCTCATCCTGGTGTTAAACCTCGTTTTGATAAATCTTTCTATGAAGGTAGTTTGTCTTCGTCATTTCTAGAGGTATTCTCTAGGCAAGTTCTCTCAACTTCTTCATCCTCATCCTGGTGTTAAACCTCGTTTTGATAAATCTTTCTATGAAGGTAGTTTGTCTTCGTCATTTCTAGAGGTATTCTCTAGGCAAGTTCTCTCAACTTCTTCATCCTCATCCTGGTGTTAAACCTCGTTTTGATAAATCTTTCTATGAAGGTAGTTTGTCTTCGTCATTTCTAGAGGTATTCTCTAGGCAAGTTCTCTCAACTTCTTCATCCTCATCCTGGTGTTAAACCTCGTTTTGATAAATCTTTCTATGAAGGTAGTTTGTCTTCGTCATTTCTAGAGGTATTCTCTAGGCAAGTTCTCTCAACTTCTTCATCCTCATCCTGGTGTTAAACCTCGTTTTGATAAATCTTTCTATGAAGGTAGTTTGTCTTCGTCATTTCTAGAGGTATTCTCTAGGCAAGTTCTCTCAACTTCTTCATCCTCATCCTGGTGTTAAACCTCGTTTTGATAAATCTTTCTATGAAGGTAGTTTGTCTTCGTCATTTCTAGAGGTATTCTCTAGGCAAGTTCTCTCAACTTCTTCATCCTCATCCTGGTGTTAAACCTCGTTTTGATAAATCTTTCTATGAAGGTAGTTTGTCTTCGTCATTTCTAGAGGTATTCTCTAGGCAAGTTCTCTCAACTTCTTCATCCTCATCCTGGTGTTAAACCTCGTTTTGATAAATCTTTCTATGAAGGTAGTTTGTCTTCGTCATTTCTAGAGGTATTCTCTAGGCAAGTTCTCTCAACTTCTTCATCCTCATCCTGGTGTTAAACCTCGTTTTGATAAATCTTTCTATGAAGGTAGTTTGTCTTCGTCATTTCTAGAGGTATTCTCTAGGCAAGTTCTCTCAACTTCTTCATCCTCATCCTGGTGTTAAACCTCGTTTTGATAAATCTTTCTATGAAGGTAGTTTGTCTTCGTCATTTCTAGAGGTATTCTCTAGGCAAGTTCTCCCAACTTCTTCATCCTCATCCTGGTGTTAAACCTCGTTTTGATAAATCTTTCTATGAAGGTAGTTTGTCTTCGTCATTTCTAGAGGTATTCTCTAGGCAAGTTCTCCCAACTTCTTCATCCTCATCCTGGTGTTAAACCTCGTTTTGATAAATTTTTCTATGAATGTAGATTGTCTTTGTACCCTAGATTATGGAACTTCTTGGCTTCTGAGTGCATTGATCCATCAGATAATTTGAATGTTTTCAAACCTACGATCACTTCTTACCTAACTCTTACCTCTTTTCTCTTCTTCTATTTACAGTTCGATATATTTAGTAGCTCTATGCCTTGTCTGGGTCCTCATCACTTAAAAATAATGAAAAAACCCAAGCAAAATAAAATGCAAAATAAAAGTAAAACTTTGTGTAAACAAACTCTATATTCTATCAACGTTTATCTTGCAGAATTTTGAGAAGAAAAGAAAACAAAAACCATTGTCAAATATTTATGAAACAATAATTGAAGAAAATATGTTATGTTTGAACAAGATAAAAAATGCAAATACTCAGTAATGGTCACGACCTAAAAATAAAAAAAAAGAAATTAAATATTATATTTTTTTGTGTATTTTAACAAATGCTTAATAAACTTTACCTGAATAAACAATATCCTTCCCAAGGCTAAAAAAAAGTATTAGAGAAGACAACTTAAAATGCAATGATTAAAGAATAGTAGTTAAAGTGGCTTTTTGTGGCATCTTTAATGAAAGTGTTGAGAAAGGATCCGTCAGAAAACTGTGCTGCTGCCCTCGGATGGACACCAGAAGGAAGAAGGAAAAGAGGTCGGCCGAAAACAACGTGGCGCAGAATGATCGAGATGGAGCGCAACAAAGCAGGCTAGAGCACGTGGAATGCAACACGCCTTGCAGCTGCAGATTGATCCAAGTGGAAGAGTGATGTCGGAGCCTGATGTGCTTTTTTAAGAAAATTAATTTATTATGAAATTTCTTTTTAAGAAAAACTATTTTATTTAATAATTTTACCATTTTATTTTAACTGAATTCAATTTAATCTAAGAGATAAGAAAAATTGCTAAAAGCGCAAGCAGAACAGTATTCTTCAAAATCAAATTTATTTCTCAGATAATTTAATATACTTCCCTAAACTCTATTGGTGTTGTAAAAAAAATCTTTGCCTGATTAGGTTAGATGGTTTGTAGCATTATCAGCTATTTCCGGTTAGATGCACTAAAGATAACCTTACAAAAGGCAAAAGGAAGAAATGGCTTAATGTCAGATGACAGATTTTTCAAGATATAATATGGGCAAGAGGTTAGCATTAGTTTTTTACTATACTTAGGATTAACAAATGTTAAGTGTCATTAACAACTGGTTAACTGCTTCCATTTTTTGTATGTTAATGTTAGTGGCCTACAATAATATCATTTATAATAGTTTTTGTAAGGTATTCAGATAAAACTTGGAAGGCCAAAGGGTAAAAAAGAGTGTTCAAACTCAATTTATCTTGGTAGTTTAAAATTACTTTATTTGATAAGCATGTCTAGTCAATGTTCCTATCCTTTATTTTATGTTATCTCTGCTTCAATAGGATAACAAATCAGACATTTTTTCTTGGTAGACCCTTGACTATGTGGTTACTGGAAATGAATAGTTATTAACCACGAGGTTTTAAAAAAGGCATCAAAAGTGCTTGGGTTTTATAAGGACAGAAATCCTGCCAAAGAAGATCTCATTAAATATTTTAGGCAACGAATGTATCAGAAAAACTAAATGGAAAAGTTGTATCTTGATCCACATTGAATTTTATTTTCTTTCTGGCATGGAGTGTAGGAGAGAGAAACACAGAGAGAGAGAGAGAGAGAGAGAGAGAGAGAGAGAGAGTGGGGAAAAGAGGGAGAGAGAGAGAGACAGAGAGACAGAGAGAGACAGAGAGAGACAGAGAGGGAAAGAGAGAGAAAGGAGGAGGAGAAGAAAAAGAAAGACAGATGGAAAAACAGAGGCAGAGAGTAAGGGAGAGAAAGAAAGAAGAAGAAAAGAGAGAAAGAAGACATTGAGAAGAGAAACACAAAATGCGTAAGAACATTGTCAAGTCTCAAATAGAAAGAACAACAATAAAACAAGATCGCCCCCTTTGACTACGAAAATAAAAGGATTATAGACAAGGAATTGAACACAACAACAAGAAAAACAATCCATTTTCTACAACACAGCAATCACATCAACAGTATATCCTACACCCTTTTAGAAATGTGGCTTCCAGCACTAAAGAAATAAACACAACAAATACAACATAGGTATGGCGCCACTCCTCCAAATAACTCGATCGCTGTCTACACCGAGGTACACACTGCCAAAATTGCCAAAGTACCTACTCACTTTGGCAGCATGACGTTAGGAGAACTATCATTCAAAACGCACCTCGAAAAAAGCTTACGACTGATGACATGATAAAGCTCTTACATCTATAATTTCCTCTGAGTCCAAAAAGTTTAGAATCTTCAAGAGTAAATTGGAAGTTTAAAATATATTCACAGATATTTTACGAAGGAAAAAAAAGGAGTTTTGGTAGACCCAAAAGTTTAACTATCAGTTAGTTTAACTGTTCAATACTCTTTCTTTGATGTTCTGCGACATTAAGAATCTCTACAGACAAGTTGGCAATATTTCAAAGATATTTTAGCAACATTCAAGTGTTTGTAGGAAAATCCACATCTTTGATTTGTTTTCTGTTCTGGCACAACAGGACAAGAATAAGTGCATATAACATGCATTCTATCTTATATAATATTAAATTTTCATTAAGGACTTTTACGTCTAACCTACAGATCTCTGGTTGTCTTCAATTTCCTATAATGCTTTGCTGACGTATGACATTTTATCCAATAAGCTTCAATACAAGGAATGGGTGTTTTAAAGTTGTCTAATATTTCTGGTATGTGATATTCTTACTTTCATAGTCTGAGTTATTCCTTTTAAAAGAAACAGACATTTTAACGGTAGTCTTTTACAACAAATCTAGCGCCTTGTTGTTGCCAGTAATGAATGAAGAATTGAGACACTCCTTAATATTTGTGTGTATCTTAACAAAAGAATGAAAGCGGTATCCTCAAATCATTTCAATTCTTTTCCATGTTTCGTAATACTCATATCTGAACTTGTTTGAAGAGGAATTTTGGACATGAAATTTAAGACTGTTTTAGAATTCGTTCCAGAAGACCATTTTAGAATATTCTGGAAAGATTCTGAATAAAAAAATCTTTTTTAATTTTGTCTTTTTGCAAACTCGGCTTAAATATAAAGCCAGTGCTCATCTTTTACAAAGCTCTCCCTTGATTTGATTCCAAAAAACGTGACAGTGTAAAACAATGTGGTATATTCTCAGTGTGCTTTATAGCATGAAACAATAGAAAGGCTTCATTTCAGTAAAATATTAGTGCCGCCAGACACGTGTCTTTCTGTAGGAAAGACAATTTGTTTGTAGTTGAGATCTGAGACATTTTTTGCTTAGTCATACAGTTGACAAGTTAATGAAGATAATTTTTTATATCTGGCCTGTGGTAATAGTAACAAGAATCTGGTTTCATTAAAGTCCTTTATGGTTAAATGTAACTCTGTAAATGTAGTAGTTGGTCTAAAGGGGTTGCAAGTGATCGCTTTTTGGTTGCTAAAGACTTGGCTTAAGGCCGCCTGTTTGAAAGGTAATTTCTGAAAGATCAAGTTCTGAACCTTGTTTGAATAGTGCACATTAAATTAACAGTGTGAAGAGGATTTGGGCGGCTGAATGATGGATGACGTAGCATGAATGAGGAAGAGCTTTTTTAGCTCCTCACTATGTCACATTCATAGCTGCATTAGTATTTAGAAAAGGAGATAATTAAAAGTAAGGCATTAAAAATCGATTTGTCATATTTAGGGGGTTGTAATATAAGTATAATTTGCGAGGAGCCGTGGCTTAATGGTTAATGCAACTGCATAGTAACCAGGAGTTCCGGCTTCTATTCCCCCGTTCTGTCAAGGAGAATTTGGAACTTTACAAAGAAAAAGAGGCCATTGGTTAGCGTCAGGAAGGGCACCCGGCCAAGAAATTCCTCACAGCCAAATCAAAAGTCCCTCTGAAGGGCACCGTCTGAGCGCCAATTGCTGGGGGAAAATGACGTTAAAACTAAAAAAAAATTAAAAAATTTGCAATTCTACATACCTTTTTAAAGAAGTAACTTGGCTCTAGAGAATCCCTTTAGTTATTTATAAATTACTAAACTCTTAGCACTTTAAAGACAGGTACTAGCACTGTCCAGAGAGGAATCTTCAATTTTCAAGAGAAAAAATAGGTTGCTAAGTAAAGTTGGGCCAAGGCTCAATTCAATTTTTAAACAATCCTTTCATAAGTGACAGACAATAGCCATTGATTTAAAGCGACAGAACCTTCAATTTTCCTGTGTTTTGAATCTTCGTATAGTGGTTTACACTTTTTTTGACTTGCTTTAAAGTTACATATTTTTATAACTCGAGCTCAGATTGCTTTCTATCCCGTCGTGCTTTGTTACATGTGGAAAGGTGCTCCCTTATCTGACCTCCTTTGATGTTTTGAATCGAATTTAGAGACTTGTTAATAACTTGCTAGGTCCAAATCTTGCTGCTATCCTTCGCTTGTCTTAGTCTTTGTTATAGATATTATAATAGAAAGTGTTCTGATGAGCTTTTCTCCATCCTACCAGCACAGTGGCTGCTTTTCGCGTGACGTGTTGTACTTAAGTTTCTCTATTAATGTAGTTTCTTTCCTCAAACTGCAAGATTGTTAAACTGTTTGACTTTTGAGTGCTTTCTTTCGTCATATGATTTGTATGCTTTTAAGCCCTAAGATCAATTCCTCTTTTTGCCTAACCTCTTTTTCTGTCTCCTTTTAATCTTCCTCACAATTCCATATACTTGGTAGTTTTTTTGCCTTGTATGGTTCTTGGCCATTAAAAAAATATATATTAAAATCTATAATTCCCTTTGCAGTTATTTGTTCTTTTGTAGGAAGTAAAGTTTAGATTCAAACCATACAGTTTATTCCAAAATGTAAAACAAGACATCAAGCTTAATTTTAGTGAGTGAGAATAAAATGAAAACAAAGAAAATAGATTAATTATTTCAAAATGAAAAATAATAAGAATTTTTGTTGGGTGTTTGAAACAGAAAGATAGTGCTTTTTGTATTCATCTTAATAAAAATAAATAGGTCAGGTAGAACAAACGTGCTGCCCCTTTGCAACCCCTTTGCAACTTCAAAGAATCAAAGCAATATATTATTAGAATTGCAGAGGAATGTTCTGTAGTTAACAGAATGTTATTTTGACCCAAGGCTAAAGGCCGAGGTCACTTTTAAGGGTAAGCGATGGTTGGAGTGATGGTTTTTGTGAATAAAGAAGTTTCAGGTGGATTACATGATGGTTTTTGTTGTTGCCTTTGTCTTGTTGAGGTTGACCTACTTGGCAGCCTGCAAAGAACGACCAACTGTAAATCGGAACATAATTGTCTTTTCGTTAATCAATTTGATGTTTTACATGAAGCTTTGTTGGCAGTAATGACGTTTTGATGCACAGTTGGATGTCGTTATTTTCCAGGAGGTTGTCCAAACAAAGTTATTTTTAGGTAGTGGGTTATAATTTTTTTGCAAAAAAGATGATGGTGTGTGTAACTACTAAGTAACTAGTTTTTGGATAATTGCTAGAGTTCATCACTCAATTATAGTTGTAGGGTAAAAGCATGGGTGGTAGCTGAGGCCACTAAGACCACCAACACTCAAGCAGTGGAGTAGTAAAGTGGTTGCCCGATTTCCAAGTTTAATTATCAGGAAGACAAGTTTTGACAAGCTACTCTAATGTACACTGGAGTTTCAGATGTAAGTACGGCCTACAAAAGATACTTACTTTACTTAAATGATTATTCACACTTAATCATATTGTGGTATACAGCATCGATTAGGTTTCCATTGGAGATATATTGAGATATTTTACGTCTACTTTCCATCTATACAATTAGAGCACTTCTACAACTTTGGAATGTAGAAGAATTATTCTCCAAGTGGTTGCTATATCATCGATCTTCAAAGGACACTCAAAACAAAGTGGTTGCATCTTCCAAGCTTGAGTATCAATGGTTTAACTTTTTCATTTAGACTAGATCGTTTCAGCTTTTGCGAAGTTTTTAATACCATGTTTAAATACTATTTATTATTTTAATTTTTTAATTTTTTACTTTTTTAATTTTTTAATTTTTTAATTTTTTAATTTTTTAATTTTTAATTTTTTACTTTTTTACTTTTTTACTTTTTTAGTTTTTTAATTTTTTAATTTTTTAATTTTTTAATTTTTTAATTTTTTAATTTTTTAATTTTTTAAGTTTTTATTTTTTTAAGTTTTTATTTTTTTACTTTTTTACTTTTTTACTTTTTTAATTTTTTAATTTTTAATTTTTTACTTTTTTACTTTTTTAATTTTTTAATTTTTTAGTTTTTTAATTTTTTAATTTTTTAGTTTTTTAATTTT
>RDPX01000101.1:958035-972335 GCA_003991215.1 Morbakka virulenta
GACCACCAACACTCAAGCAGTGGAGTAGTAAAGTGGTTGCCCGATTTCCAAGTTTAATTATCAGGAAGACAAGTTTTGACAAGCTACTCTAATGTACACTGGAGTTTCAGATGTAAGTACGGCCTACAAAAGATACTTACTTTACTTAAATGATTATTCACACTTAATCATATTGTGGTATACAGCATCGATTAGGTTTCCATTGGAGATATATTGAGATATTTTACGTCTACTTTCCATCTATACAATTAGAGCACTTCTACAACTTTGGAATGTAGAAGAATTATTCTCCAAGTGGTTGCTATATCATCGATCTTCAAAGGACACTCAAAACAAAGTGGTTGCATCTTCCAAGCTTGAGTATCAATGGTTTAACTTTTTCATTTAGACTAGATCGTTTCAGCTTTTGCGAAGTTTTTAATACCATGTTTAAATACTATTTATTATTTTAATTTTTTAATTTTTTACTTTTTTAATTTTTTAATTTTTTAATTTTTTAATTTTTTAATTTTTAATTTTTTACTTTTTTACTTTTTTACTTTTTTAGTTTTTTAATTTTTTAATTTTTTAATTTTTTAATTTTTTAATTTTTTAATTTTTTAATTTTTTAAGTTTTTATTTTTTTAAGTTTTTATTTTTTTACTTTTTTACTTTTTTACTTTTTTAATTTTTTAATTTTTAATTTTTTACTTTTTTACTTTTTTAATTTTTTAATTTTTTAGTTTTTTAATTTTTTAATTTTTTAGTTTTTTAATTTTCTAATTTTCTAATTTTCTAATTTTTAAATTTTTTAAATTTTTTAAAAAATTTTTAACTTTTTAAAAATTTTCTAATTTTTTAAAAATTTTCTAATTTTTTAAAAATTTTCTAATTTGTTAAAAATTTTCTAATTTTTTAAAAATTTTCTATTTTTTCTAAAATTTTTTAATTAAAAAAAAATTTTTTTTTAATTTTTTAAAAATTTTTTATTTTTTAAATAATTTTCATTTTTTTTATTCTTTAAAGTCTTTTATTTAACTTCTGTAAAAACACTACAAGATCAACACTAGGTGTTCAAACCATTGTTGTCATTTTGCTCTTTTTTCTTTATTTTGAACTCTGTTTTCTCTCTTCTTTCAGCTATTAAGAAATCTCTGTATGTGTGTTTTGTTTTCTTTATAAGCAGAGCGAAAGATACTCCTGTGCAAATAGCTACTTTTTAACTAAAAAACCTTTCTGCACTTTTCAAAATACTATTATATTTTGTTTCTTTCCCTTTTCAGATTCTATCTCCGAAAACATTTACAAACTCAATAGCTTATACATTTCTATAAATTAATAAAAGATAACAATAATAATAATAATAGTAAATAATAATTGGCAAACGGTATGAAATAATAATATTAGCTGAGAATAATAGCCGAGGATCTAATTCACATTAAATAATGACATGCATAACAGATGGAGTATCAGATATGATCTGGAAGTGTTGTTCTTGTTTTTGCTGTGTTTTCTTTTGTTGTTGTTGTTTTCATCAATTCAGAATGAGAGAATCGACATTATCTAAACATGATTTACCTCATTTTCAATTGCTTATATTGCATATTTTTTTAAATTTAGCATTTTGATCTATTTTATGTCTATTTTACAATTCATAATTATGTTTTTCTGAAAACCTCCCCTGATGGTGGGGGATGACAAACATCTTACACACTTTCAGCTTTAGAGTGTAGAGATTACATAATTTACACCTAACTTCATGAGCCCCTTTGCATATATACAAAACGGGTTAGTTGAGAAACTTGAAGGCAACTCTAATATTAGAATCCGTTGGGAAGATCTTGGAAACACATTGTCAAGATAGATTACTTATATGAAAAATGAGTTAGCTCTTTCAACACAACTAACTACCATTGAATTTGGTTAGCCACTGAGTAGGATACAGCGAAGTGTTTTTGAAGTAGGTCTTTATATGAAAAAAAAGAAACATTAATCTCAATTACATTCCTTCACAATACTTTTAGCAGTCCCTCCGGGTTTCTATTGTCACTTCTGTTCCGAAATTTGCATTTGTGTATTCTCTTTTTTCCTCAAACACAGGAAAGCTGTTTAGAATTTTAATTATCTACCCTTATTTATTGCTATATTAAATTCTAGAAAATGTGTGTAACTTTATTACCCTGAGGAATGATTTATTCTTAATGCAGCTTTGCTATGCCATATTGAAATGTGATAGCTTCTACACTAATAGATCACGTTTATTAACTTCATCTACACATGATTTAATATTGCTTTGGTAATTGAATTGCTCTGATCTCTTCACCTCATACTTATTCCATTGGTTATTTTTAATTTTTAATTTGATATGGTATCAATGTAATTACACATATAGTTATGAGTAGTGGAATTTAACGTTTAGAAAAATTCTGTTGCTGAAAAAAGAAACCATCTTTTCAGATATAGTTTTCTTCATCTTGTTAACAGGAAAGGTTGTTTTAACCAGTGGAAGATTTATTGATAAGTTTAATCCCACAACCATGCCAACATTTCTTGAATTTTGGTTGCTTGGAGATTCAATGGTTTCTATGCTGTATTTTACGTTAAAAACTATAACACAAACGAATGAATTCTAATTAACTTATGTTCTAGTGGGTAAATGCTTGTGGGGTAAATATTTGTTTAAATTAGTGATGGTTTTGCCTACCCAGGTATCAAATAATCCGGTGAGTAAATTTTTACCCATAGATGCTTTCAAAGGAAGATTTGATTAAAAGTTAAGAAGTTGTATAACCAGTGGCTTTAAAGTAATTGGGTGAAAAAGTTGCTAAACAGGGTTAAACACTAACATTTAAATGCAGTATAAAATTATTACAAATATTAGATAATAAAGAAGAAATATGTTGAAGACATCAGCACATCCACACACATATATATATATATATATGATCAGATGTACGAGTAAGAAAAACTCTAACTTTACAGTACTCAGAGTTTCATGTCTTTCACAATCTTTAGCCGTACACAAATAATTACTTAATTATTTGTAATTATGTAATAATTAACAATTACTTAATTATTTTAATTATTTAATTATTATTACGTAATTATTTGTATACAGCTGAAGATTGTGAAAGACATGACTCTCTGAGTACTGTAAAGTTAGAGTTTTTCTTACTCATACATCTGATTATATGATAGCTCCTACGTTTTAATGTGGTAGAGCACTGTTGCTGATGAGATTTCATATGCATTTGTTAATATCTATCTATCTATCTATCTATCTATCTATCTATTTGAAGTGATCATTTCTATACAGCTGAAGATTGTGAAAGACATGAAACTCTGAGTACTGTAAAGTTAGAGTTTTTCTTACTCATATATCTGATTATATGATAGCTCCTACGTTTTAATGTGGTAGAGCACTGTTGCTGATGAGATTTCATATGCATTTGTTAATATCTATCTATCTATCTATCTATCTATCTATCTATTTGAAGTGATCATTTCTATACAGCTGAAGATTGTGAAAGACATGAAACTCTGAGTACTGTAAAGTTAGAGTTTTTCTTACTCATATATCTGATTATATGATAGCTCCTACGTTTTAATGTGGTAGAGCACTGTTGCTGATGACATTTCATATTCATCTGTTAATAATAATAATATATATTAATATATATATATATATATATATATATATATATATATGTGTGTATGTGTGTGTGTGCATGTGTGTGTGTTTGTTTGTGTAGTGTACTGCATTTGGCTTTAAATCAAATTGAAACGGTCAAGTGGTAATAAGCCCTTGTCACACCTTTACTGAAAGACAAGTTGAATAAAATATTGCTTTTTAATTAAGCGTCTCATTTAATCCATTCTTTTCTAAAATCGCTGTTGTAGGAAACCACACCCGAATATAATCCGATTGGATTTAGTCTGTAATTGTTCGTTTCCAAGGCAGTAAATATTGAAATTTAATTGCTTCAATTAGTTTTACGTCTTGCTTGTTAGGCCCTTGAGTTATCTTCTTTCATCTTGATTCTCTGGTTGATTTAAATAAAAGAAATTCCACAAATCATCTTTTTTCTCTCTATTAGTATTACTCTCGTAATCCATCATTTTAATACTTTTTTTTAATAAAAATGGGATTAAAACTGGCACCGAGCCTATAAAAATTAAAGTAAACTTTAAAAAATGGAAAACAAATTGTTATATAAAAACAAATTGGAATATAACATGAGAGAGAAAATATATCAAAAGGGAGGTCTCAGTGTAGAGACAGATGTTGAATTCTATACCAGATATTTCAAATGGGTATGAATCCCTCCATCTGTAAAAGTGCACATTATATTTTGAACATATTTTATCACCTTTTCCCTCAATTTCTCTTACTTTTTTTACTATTCTTTTCTCGTGGATTTTCATCCATCTGGAAAGACCAACAGTACAAATTAATTTCGTACGTGATGTAAATATTATAATAACTTTTTTGTATGCAAACTATAAAATATCTTGTTGGAAAATTGACACCCTATTAATCTATTAAATGAAATTGGTGTAATATATTTAGTGTCTCGATTATGTTTTATCGTTTATTAATTGCAATATTTTATAGGCAGATCTTCTGGAGACTAAAATCTCTTCGGAAGAGTAAAAGAATAATTAAAAAGTACAATACAGACACATTCATAAGAAACTAACTCACGAGTAAATAGGGAAGTGATAGGACTTTCACTGGTAGAACCTTCAGTAAATAGCAGGATCATTAATCTCTTTCACAGAGTAAAGATGATGGGAAAGCAGGCAATACACCATGGACAGCAAGGCATAGGTATCGCTTCCCAAAGTCGCTCTCTTGGAGGGCAGTCCTTCTTGGTTGGTCCAATATTGGTGATCCAGCATGTTAAGGCTTCAGACCAGGCAGGCAGGGATCCAAAAGTAAGAACCTAACCAAAGAGAACCAAGGGTCCTACACTTGATCTTGTATTGGAGATGAAGTGGTGTTAAGCTTCTAAGACAGAACACTGTCAATTTACCTGTAAAGCCAGTAATAATCTCAGGGAATAACATCCCCATTGACTCTTACGCCTTAGGATTAGGAAACATAATTTGGGGCTGAATATTAATTTTTCCAAGGTTAATTAATTATAATTAATTCAAAGGATTTTATCGGTTTGAATACATCAAAGCATGATTTGCTCACTAACTTTATGATAGGGATTGATTCTACGTTTAATCTAGACAATTAGCTTGAATAAGTTTTTTTATCTTAATCTGTTCAAAAATTATCTCATTTTGGTATTTTTAATACATAAGGAAGGAGAAGGAAAATGGAAGAATTTAATTACAACAGAATGAATTGAAGCCATTAAGGACAGAGATAAGGTAAAGAAAAAAGCAGGTTGACTTAATCGAAATTGGTTATAACTGGAAAGGAGTTGCAAAGTAATTCACCGAGATAAAGAGCGGTGGAAGCTTTGATCGCAAAAAGCTACAGGGCATAGGACTTAAAGAGAAAAAAAGAAGGATTTAATTTCATATGACAGGTAAACAACTGCTTTTTACTCATTATGTAAGATTACTTTCGTTAAAAACAGATAGAATACCTATAATTAACAGACATGTACAGTAGATAGCCCAAAGAAACCAGAGGCAGTTTTAAACTTGCGTAATTCACAATTCAAAGATTCAATTGTTTTTTCATCAGATAGACACTTGAGCAATGCAGAGAAACATTTACATTCAGAAATTCAAAACATGAATTGTTCTAGAGCAAATAATGTTTTCAATGCTTGTACTCGGCAGCCAGACCATTTTCTGGACCACCGTCATTGTTACAATAAAATATGTGTGTGAGCCACTTTGAACAGTGCTTTTTTTTTTCTCAAAGACATTTCTTTGTACGCTCCAAATCTTTTTCTTTACTGCTTTCCATCATCTCCCAAGTCCATTTTTGAAAACATGTACAAACTGGATAGTTTTCTCGTAGTACGTCCAAGGAAGCACGTAGCTGAGGCTGCAACCATAAACCCCTCGCACTATAAGTTGTTGATCAACCACTCGCTTTCTGCTGCGAAAGGCCATATCATTTAGGCGCTTTTCTAGTAATCTGAGCTTCATTATTTATTTTCAGTGTCCTGGTGGACCATGATATTGATGTTTTATTTTAGCTTCAAGGAAAGGAGACAGTAGCTTCTTGGCTCCGCCAACAAATCACAGCTGAAAATTTTACTGAGACAAGCTGCTTACTTAAAAAATAATGGCATCCTAAAACAGATAAGAGCTTAAAGTTCTCCTGATTGGACAAGAATACTTCACACGGAACTCCTTGACGCCTTGTGAAACAACAGAAGAAGCCTGTGTGTTTGGCTCTCTTCGGGGTCACCAATGTAAGTTTCATATATTCTGTGCAGCAACCTAACAACGATAGAATAAAAGTAAGAAATTTGCCAAGCCCAAGTTATTGAAATACCTGCCTTTTTGAACTAAAGATTAGTTTGTAGTAATTGGTTTGTAGGATAAACTTCCTGATCCTCATCAATCCATCTCCAACAGACTAGAGTAATTTACTCTCTTTTCATTCCAAAATTAATATCATCTCTGCATGCAAGACGGCCTACTTGAAAGTTAGTTGCATTATGAACTTACCTCACGCAATTACTCCATACGTATGACTCTATAATTGAACGTTTGTGTGATGAGTTTGTAAGGGACGAGAGTGACTCACTAAAAAGCCATGGTGAAGAAAAAGTACTCTAAAATAAAGAAACCAGAGTAAAAACACTCTCGTATCACTGACTTCACTTAATCGTCGATGACAACTGTATTATAAGGGTTATTAACTCTGTTGAATTCTGAGATTTAAAAAAGTGTGGGTACTATCGCTGCTATTACCATTATTGTTATTATTATCTTCTTTTTCTTTTCTTTATTAGTTCAAACAAACAAAACAAAATACAGCGGTGTGATACTCTTTTATCTTTTCATGCATAAAATGTTATGAGGAAATACAATTCTTCCTTGGTCAGTTTTTTTTTGAGTCATTGGTAGAACAAGAACAATCCTCCATCAAGAGACGATAAAGTTACTTTTCTCAAAAGGAACATATCTTCCTGAAATGCTACATAAAGAGAAATATTCTCTGTATAGTGCTATACAATACTGATTCTTCCACTGATGCTACTCTTGGTAAACAGGCCATATTGAATTTCACAGAATTTCACCTGCGAAACAACGAAATTAATGAAAGCTAGATTAAAAGTAGGATGGCAACCATGGATGAAAGATGACAAACACTGGTTCCCTATGTTCCTCCTTGAAGGCGACTGAAACTGTGCCAAAGCATATAGAGCTAGTCAACCATACAGGCACCTGAAACTTCAGGTCCGAACAAGAGGAACAAGAATCCTAATTTAACCTTGGGAAAAAGGCCTTGAAGTAGTTCACAGCAACGATAGTTTTACTGTCTTTCTCTGCCATCAGTTAAATGTCAATCAAGGTTTGGTTCACATTACAGCAAGTTATTATTTTCACTTGGAAACTTTTCATTTCCGTTTATTTCAAACGGAGATGACAAAAGTTAAGGTTTCGTTATGGGTGTTTATTACTTGTGACTTTTGCTAGATTATATATAGACATTGTGGTTATGCTAAACTTATAAGGATATAAAGTGAGCTGCAAATCTTTTGAGTATTAAAATACTCTGTGGTATGGAAAAAGCCCAATAAAATCAAGTGTGGAATGACAGTGAACTTGATCCCTTTCTTTGAAGACTCTTGAGAACTTGGAAATTAATGAGTTCAATGATGTATAATGACTCTTGCTTTTCCAATAGATAACTGATTGTTAGAAAGCCAAATTATGAATGCTTGATTGTTATGCATGATTAATTTTGACCAATAGATACCATACCTTAAAAATTCATCTAGGCTAAGAAGAAATTACACTGGCCAACACAAATTTTGGGTTGAGCAAGGCAAAGAGTGTGCTTGAAAATTCTGAATTTTATGGACTCAGAGGAAGCCATAGATGTAAGAGCTTTATCATGTCATGAGTCGTAAGCTTTTTCTGAGCTAAAGAGTGTTTTTAAGTAATTTTAGGATGCTGATTAAAAGAATCATATTCATTTTCTTTGGTAATATCTAGCTTTTCTGATCTGTGTTATGCATCCAATAGGCAACATTGCCTTTTTTCTGCCAGTATGTCACATTTTTAGAAGAGTTGGGGATCATATGCAGATAGGTTATCATGCAGAAAGTGATTTTATATGAAGTACATAGTTTCTAAGCTACTTCGAATATATTCTTTTACACTTCCTGAATATGAAAGAGGTATTTTTAATTAGAAATCATAGGTGAGAACGGTATGAAGATATTATACCACGTGGCTGCATACATGTAAGCGGTTTTAATGATTTGTTTAATTTTGGGTTGCTTCTAACTATTTATGATCTGTTCCCTCTTTTGGCATTGAATTGGCTTCAAGGTTAGCATAGGGATTTTCATTTATACTCCCATCAACAATGACGTCATCGAGATGCTGTAAAAACCATCCTGATGCCTTTGTTTACAATTCTGGTGAATTTAAAACTGCAAACAACAGAAAACATTTTTGTAAGAAAAGCCTATTATGGATATTTTAGAATGCATAATTTAAAGCATATTATGCGTAAAAGATATGAATATTTTAGAATGCATAATTTAAAGCATATTATGCGTAAAAGATATGAATATTTTAGAATGCATAATTTAAAGCATATTATGTGTAAAAGATACGAATATTTTAGAATGCATAATTTAAAACATATTATGCGTAAAAGATATGAATATTTTAGAATGCATAATTTAAAGCATATTATGCGACTGAAGGAGCAACAAAATAAGGAAAGATAACTACAAGACCAAAATGGGAAAGAGAATAAGAAGGGTTTAACTGAAAACGGAAAAAAGCATCAGAAAGTCTTATTTACAGATAATCAAAGAGTTATATTTTCAAGCGACAGTGCTCTCTACAGTTGCATTGAAAAATGTTCGCCAATCAAGGCAAGTACAGTTTAATTACATATATATATACCTATACAAATACCTCTGTGTGTGTTTATGAACTGTTAGGCCTTCAGTGTTTTGTACTCTTTGTGAAAATATATGTAGCTGATATTTAAAAACAGTATCAATATTGACCTCCAAGTTCAGATATATTTACTCTACAAAGAATAAGTTAAATAAAATTCGGTAAAACTTCACTTCCATTATTTTTTAGGCATACTTTCTTGCGTCTTCTTAAAAATAATAATCATTGCTTGAATATGTACAAGCAAAAGGGTCGCTAATGGGATCCCAAACTATTTACTTCACTGTGTTTATATAAAAATCGATTAATAATTATAAATATTCGTAATAATTAAAATGACGGACTAGTTTCGCTATAATGATGTGGAGGAGGACAGGGTCAAACTTGGTGCTGAGAGTTTACCAAATGTGGAGAATTTCAAGTACTTGGGGAGAGCACAATAACAGCAGGTGGGTACGTGAGGTGTGAAGTTCGTAGGATAGTGCAGGGAGGATAGAGAAATTGGAAGGGTTTGGCCGGTATCTTTTGTGACGAGAAGGCTTTATTGAACGTGAAAGGAAAGATCGTAAGTATATTTATACAACTGGCAATGACTTGGGCTAAAGAAACCTTCCCGCTGACGTAAAAGTGAAAAAGAAAACTACGGGATGAAAATGAATAGGTGGGTATGTGGCTACAGCTTGAAGAACAAGATCAGGAATGCAAAGATTCGAGAAAATTTAGGAGTGAAACATATTAGAAAGAAAATGTAAGCAGACACATCTGGTAGAGACTTGGAAAGAGGAAAAGCTGAAGAGGTGACAAGGACAGTTATGGAGATGAGAATACTCTGAAGAAATCAAATAGGTCCACGAAATAGATGATTAAGTAACAACATCTTAAAAGATATGGACACCAATCCGAGCAAGTCGCGAAGATGCACAAGGTAGGCCAAAGTAGAGATCATGGTTCAGTCAGCAGCTCTTCTGGAGAAAGCAGGAAATGCTTGAAAAAAAGAAGATTTGCAATAAATAAAAAATAAATAAATAAAAAGAAAGAAAGAAAGAAAAAAGGGAGAAAAAATGTATAAATGAATAAATGTTTAGAATATTAAAATTGGATTCAACATACCTAATCTAAGGAAAACTACATATATTTTGACCTCGAAAAGTAAAGTCTATACTTTTATCTTTCCTCTTAGCAACGTGTGGTTACCCATGAAAAATTAAAGTGTCAAAATGCACCACAAAAAGAACAAAGTTTTTCAGGGCAACCTTTTTACTTTTCTTTTTTACTAGTTGTGTATATCTGATGTATACAGGTTCAGCTGTTTTGACTTAGATTACTCTAAATTGTGTGCCTTTATGTCAAAATTATTTCACATTGTCAAATGAATTTACACCGTAAACTGTGTCAAAGTAAGATATTTAAGGGGAAAGAACTAAAAACAATCCAATTTGTATTTTTGAAAGGTATTTCCAGTACAAATATAGCTTTTAAATTAATCTACGATAAGGTCAACAGAGAGGATTACCTAACCCTCAAAATCAGGGGATAATCTGATGAAGTATTACGATAAGTCCCTTGATCATGTCGCTAAAACACATTAATCTAGGAATATAGTGACAATTATTCTTAAAGTTTAGAATTTCCTTTGAAATAAACCTGAAAAAATTTAACGACTTGTCCTACCTTTTCCATATTAGATTGGGAATTAATATCACATGAAAACAATACATAAGTAGGCTCGGAAATATACTACTTCTCCCTTAAGACAACTTAACCTCCTAACTTTGAAACAGTTTTCAATTCCAAATTTGTATCTTACCTTATTACTATCAATTTTTAAGGTCATTGTCAGACGGAATTATGTGTTATAACTTTTAACTCAAAAACATCGGATAATTTAATTAAAAGAACAAAATAGAACACAGCAAAAAACAAACAAAAAAACTCGCTATTTATATATAGAAATTATTTCAGTGACACAGTTACGACATGGAAGCTTCATGTAGTTTCTACTTTTGCTGCTCCTTCTCCAAACCTTGTGGACCTGCGTTGTCTGTCGTATCACTTCAAAATCTTCCTTTCGCTTCAAACTTGATATTGGGAAGTCTCTTTCCATTGATCTCTCTCTAATGACGTTTTTATCTAAAGTTGTTACGATGGTTTCACCGAATCTGCTTCTATAACCCTTTTCCCGATCTTTCAAAGTAGAATTTCATTATCTTTCTAATGGAATTTAATCAGGTGAACGCAGTATATTGCCCAATAGTCTCTATCTTCCTCTTTTTTTCCTCGTCTTTCTTCGCACCTTTTGTACGAGTTTCGATTGGAAATTTGAGGTAACCTTTTCCTATTAGCTCTCTGAGTTGTTGTTTGAAAAACGAATCAAGTCCTTTCGTCTTTTAAAGTCTGATAGAAATCATAAAAAGAATCTGACCAATTCCGAAAATTTCAACCATTTGCAGAACCAATCATGCAAAATGTGATTTTTGGAATCTTAATATATATTTTTCCAAAACAACTAAATACACAAAATGAATTGAATGTCATGTGTTTGCTGTACTTAACTGATATGCAGTAACATTAAGGCTGAGAGGTTTAAATGGGGACTAACTTAAATAGTCACTTATTCAAGTTAGACATAAACTTTGTTTTGAGAGCAAGGAAAGGAATGAAACTTATTAAGAAAAAGGAAGGTTTTATTAAATATTTTTAAAAAAATTAATGCACTCAAAACCACAAAAATTGAGTAACAAAAACTCAAAAAAATATGTGCTGCCAGAGATGAGAGTTGATTAAGAAATTCTATTCTTTTGATACTGGTGACAAACGCCAGATACGTCCACATATACAATAAAATTAAGTTAGAACGATCTAAAGTGAGACTTAATGCTGAATAAAAGCACGGACTGTGAAGTAAATAGAATATTGCACTTGTATTGCAGTAGTAATGTCCTTGTAGTTTTGATCCATCTCCTGTTGACTGTAAATGATTGTAATTCAAAAGTACTATTTTTATGAAACAGTAGGTCTACCAAAACACTTGATATTATAAAGAGACTAAAATACCTTTTTTGTATTGCCAGTTATCAGGCTAGGAGTGGCCACTTTGATATTCAGTGTGATAATGTCATTGGCGCCCGAAGACCAGACGTTATTGTTGTAAATAAAGCGGATAACACATGTCTAATTGTTGATGTTGCGGTCTAGACTGACTAAAGAATGTATTATAAAGAACAAGAAAAAAATTGCAAAATACCCAAAACTGAAAAGGGTAATAGGGAGAATATTGGGACTGAAAAAGGTTAAAGTTATTTCAATAATTATTGGGACATTAGGCAGATTTTTGTTCCTTCAAAGAGATCTTCATTGGAGATATTAATAGATTTCAGGAAAATTAACTTTAAATTTAAAAGTATTCTACGTTTGACTATAGCAGTTCAGGTGGTATGTTGTTCAGTAAAGATAAATAAAGACAGATTAAGACAATTACCGATGAACAATACGCAACAAGAAAAAATAGGAAGACTCTCTCATCCTGTATCTTTCGATGCTTGTAACATCAAAGAGTAGTAAAAATGTTTTCGTGCTACTAGATATTTATCAACTGAATCACAAAATTACAGAAGATATTTTACACATACCATTAAAAGGATCTGGGAATTACACTAGAAGACCGATTAGCCAATGAACATAGAGGAGAATAGGATACAAATTGAAACATGCGACTGTAAGGTGTTGCAAATGTAACCTGATGCAACTGGTATAAATCTTCCAGCAAAAAAAGAATAAAAATTCGGAAGGGGTATAGACGGATACAATAATATATGGTTTGGGTTCAAGCAGGGATGATAGCTAAGAAACAAAAAAAAAGTGAAACAGTGTGTTATCACTATTACCAAGAGTAACACACCTTTATTGAAAAAGATTCTATCCTGAAAGACGGTGCAGGTATTTAGTGTGTGATAAATCTTCCTGCAAGTTTAACTCAATTGGGATTCTGAGGGCTTGTCTAATATTCCATATTTTATTGAATTAAAGATATGTTTATTTCTTAACTATTATTTTTCACCATATGTCAATATCGAACTTTTCTGAAACACGAAAATGTATCATAAAGCGGGGTTTTTTCCATTTTTATTAGAGAGTGCAGAGCTACAACGTTGTTGTCAGTATTGATTGAGTTTCCAATACTATGACTGCATCTTTCCCTTCAAATACTGTGCTTATCTTATGCTCATACCATTTTGGGGGCACTATGATATCATACTGTTTACATATTTTCCATTGAATGTAGATTAGAACTTTGCCATGTTTTTCAAGGAATTCCTATTGCCATAGAGCTTGACATCTTGACGTGATGTGTTCTATGGTTTCATCATATTTGGAACATATTCTGCGTTTGGAGTTTGCCTTGTCATTGATAATCTTATTCCCATAGTTGTTTGTGGCAAGGCTCTGATCCAGTGCTGGGATGATAAATCTTTCTGTATCCCCCTTCACGCTAGCACTTTTTATTCAGTCCGGAGTGCCTTCTCTATCCACATTTGCTTTGTTAATCCTCTAGAAATATTGCCGATGCACTGCTTTAGCCTCCCAATTTTCTCTTACGATTTTCTTAATTTTTTTTTCGGAATTCTTTGCTCGTCTGTCACATTCTCCAGTTGCCAAATTTTCCTCTGATTCAACATCTTCCATTTGAATATCTCTTCTAAATCAGAGTGTTTCCTTCTGACGGGAGTAAAGTTCATTGCAGTCTTTATAGTGATATACTAGTTACAG
The DNA here is from genome assembly GCA_003991215.1 of Morbakka virulenta. Lineage (NCBI taxonomy): Eukaryota > Metazoa > Cnidaria > Cubozoa > Carybdeida > Carukiidae > Morbakka > Morbakka virulenta. Next base: position 971,851 of record RDPX01000101.1, read on the forward strand.
TAAATTATTTATTTTTTCAAAGGTATGTTTCAAGACCTGCGGTGGTAATCTTGTACTCTTGTTTAAGCAGACCACACCCTCCAGCTTTCCTCCTGATGTAAATCCTCTCAACATATGCCTTGGAATGCTTTATCATGTGCACAGTTAATAATTTTCTTGTTATATTATTATTATTATTATTATTATTATTATTATTATTATTATTACTATTATTATTATTACTATTTGGACGGAGTAAACGTGAGTTGGAGGCATTGGTCGAGGTGGTGAGGGTTTACTCTAGGGACATTGGGATGGAGTTTGGGTTAGATAAGTGTGCTGTTTTGGAAATTAGACGAGGTGAAAGGGCTGAATGTGAGGGAATCGAGCTACCGAGTGGGGAGTTGATGAAGGAGGTTGATGAAGATGGGTACAAGTACCTGGGAGTGCTAGAAGGGGCGAAGGTAATGCAGAAGAAGATGAAGGAGAAAATTGGGAATGAGTAC
>RDPX01000101.1:974053-985355 GCA_003991215.1 Morbakka virulenta
ATCTTACTACTCAAGGTACTATTCTCTCATTTCTCTTTGACAACGCAACTTCAAAATATAACAAGTTTTGGTCCGAAGTTCAAAGTAAGCTGCCCAAAAATATCTTCAGCTTTACCATTCGTTATTTGAATAACACCCTTCCAACTCGTAAAAATCTATCTAAATGGAAACTTAGTCTATCGTCCTCTTGCTCTTCCTGCTTTGAAACAGAAACCCTTCTTCATGTTGTCGCCGGCTGCAAAACGTACCTTCAGGAAGGTCGATATACTTGGCGACACAACTCAGCATTACAGTTTTTAGCAGGTTCTCTCGAACCTCTTGAAGGCTGTACAATAAATGCTGATATTTGTGGATTCTTATCGCCATGCATTATAACTGGAGATGCCTTGAGGCCTGATTTGCTCTTAGTTACTCCACAACAACAGTTATACATTCTTGAATTGACGGTGGAGTATGAAACAAACCTGGATAAAAATGCTTCTCGCAAATACGAAAAACATCGTTCTATATTTCGTGATTTACAATCCAGCTTTTCGAAAGTTAGTTTCGTAAATCTGTCCATGAGCTCTTTAGGTATATTCGTTAAATCTTGTATTACCTTCAGTAAAATGTGCAACGCTTTGAACATCGACAACAAACATGAGCGCTTTCTTTCAACCAAACTTTCCAACATAATCATTCGCACCGCATACTACATATTCTGTCGTAGAAATAAAACATGGACCAATTCTGAACTATTGTCGTTTTATTAATTTTGTTATTAAAATATTTAATTTTGCTCAAAAGGCAAGCCAAGGCAAACTACCTTGGTTAGTGAGGTTTGTAATTGTATATGTTCAAATGAAAAAATAAAAAGTTTCCATTATTATTATGATGATGATTATCATTATTATTTATATTTGTCTTAAATATGTACTATTGTTTCAGAACTTCATAGCACTGGGTCATTGCCAATAACCAAGGGTAACAAGGCGTTCGTGCCTGTATGCTTCCTTGACGCTTTCTGTTTTTCATGTTTGAAGGTATTAAGGTGTATATAAGAAATTTTATAAATGGTAAAAATATCAAAAATGCGAAATATAAAAAAAATATTTAAATTTGGAATGAAAATAGAGGTGAAAATTTCATTATACAGAACATGATTTGTAGGAGTCAATTATCTTTTATCAGACTGAAAGGTTTCTTCTAAAAATACACACATTACTATTAAAGGCAATTTTTTGTATTTCGGAAATTGACAACTTTCCTGGGATTTTATTCACGTGCTTTTGTATTTTCCTTCTTAATTATTCCAAGTAAACAGATTTTAACAGGGGTAGTTTTAGTTTTCATTTTTTTATATATTAACCAAACCTATTTCAAGGTCTTCATATTTACGACGTTTTCCGAATTCCTTAGCTGATATATTACAGTCGTGTGGTACACTCATATCAGTCATTAAGACATTGTACTCAACCTAGTCTTAATAACAATTTTTGAGCTGTTAGCCTGTATTGTTCGGTCAGTAATTTTTGGAAGTTCCTGTGGGATAGGCATTTTAGGTGTATCAAAAACTGATAAAAGTTCATGTTCATACCACTTACCAAATGTTCCGATATCATCATGGTTGCAAAATTTCTAGTGTATGTATTTGCCACCACAGTGGTGTCGGTTTGTGTATTCGTCTGGGGCAAGAATACTGCTTCCCGAGGTCAGATGGATAATGTTTTCAATACTTTTGTCACAGAACCTGCACTTAGGGTCTGTGCCGTTGCGAATAATATTTGCCTGATAATATCATGTGAAAAGGTTTAATCTTGAGTAGCGACACTAAACCCTTATCGCTGCTTTCAAATCAGCACCACGCAACCACTAATGGGTGTCAAAACTACTTACATCATCTTTGCAGTGCATTATGGTCATGCAAAGGTTTTGACTTCTGGGCATAGTCAATCAATTCTTTCTCTTTTGTTTTGCTTCTCCCTTTAGCTTCCTAGCATTTTCGATGTTATTCATTTCTCCATTAAACTAAATTTCCAGAGCTAGCTTTAATTCCCGTGTAAATTCTTTAGCTCCTTTCATAACAGAGTGTGACTTTATCTGACCATCATGCATAAAGACGAGTTTCAGCATCTAATCATCAGATAAATCTAGGTACCCAAAAATACCAAACTTGGTTGTCTTACAAGACTGTTCCAGCTGGGTCAATCCCCCCTTCCCTAGAAGCTCTGGGGAGGCGAAGACGATAGACATCAGCTTTAGGATGGTTCTTGTTGTAACTTACCAAAACGTTTCTAATTTTATAGTTGAAACTTTTAATCCAACTGAGATTCCAATCAATAATGCTGTATGTGTGTGTATATGTATGTGATAATGGAAACAGCTAACGTGTTGATCGGAGTAAATCTATTTTTTGAACTTAATGCACTTTTTAGAATCAGTCTGATCCTTCTTGTGAGTTCTTTTTTCAGGTTTTCCTTCTTTGTAGCGTGTTGAATTCCACTGGATTCGTCTTCTCAAAGATACTTAAAAACACTTCCTACTGTTTTAGATCTTTAACCACTGTCTCTTCGTCAAGTCTTACTTTGTTACTTTTCATTAACTTACCTTTCCTAAAAGTAGCCTTGGTACACTTACTCAACCCAAACTTCATACCAATATCATCCCTGAGTCCTTTGACATTTTCAAATAACCCCCAAAGTTCATTTCCATCTTTGGCATACAACTTTAAATCATCCATAGAAAACACAAAAGGGATTCGCTAAAGTCCAAACTTTTATCCATAAACTGCAGAATTCATTCTAAAGGCAACGGTATAAAGGAGATACAGATGAGAAGGAGAGATGACGAATCTCATTAAAAATCCCGTGCATGCTGTTGTTGTAATCACTTATCAGTGTTCCGTTCTAATGCGTAAGGATCAAGTGTTCCATTTTTCCATGTTGTAGTTTGGAAAATTAATTTTCCTGGGCAATACCTTATAAATCTCTAAGGATATTTTTTATCCACTCATGTGGAACACTACTAAAAGTTTTTTGTAATCACTCCAAGCACAGCTTATGCTATTTATCCTTTTCTTACAGTTTTTAAGTATTATTTGGTTGACCAACAATTGGTCTTTGCAAGCGTAAGACCCGCGCCTGCACCCTTTTTGTTCGAAAGGGAAAAATCTATTTAGTTCAAGATGTGAATAAGTCTTGTCAGCCAGAATTGATGTTGGTAACTTGTATGTGGTCAACAAATACGCAACTGGCCAGAAGTTTTGGGGGTCGTTAGTTTCTTTATTGTTAGGTGGCAGGTATGTTGTTCCTTCAAATAATCATCCAGATGTTGTTTTCATTGTTTTGCATAGTATCGTCAAGCATATCTGAGAGTGCTAAATGGGATGAAGACAATGCATTTAACCAGAAATTTGGGACTTTATCAAATGCGAGTGATTTTCATTTTTGAGACTTTGCTAATGCGGCCTCCAGCTCTACTACTGTGGTATTTCTCTATCCCTGATCATGGACGTTAGTTGTCACCCTGGTGGATTGAAACAGTTTTGGGAACTTCATTATGTATAAATCCAATATGTTCTAAAATTTTTCCACATTCTACCCAAAATCGAAAAATGTATCATGGAAATACATCATTTCAAAAGACTTAAAAGACTTCAAGTGTACAATACCAACTATAGCTTACAGCAGCGAGCCAAGTGATACCATCAATAGCTGATGGAGAATCTTTCAAACATCTTGGTAAACTTTTCTCGATTAAAATGGATAATGATGATGCGAAGAAAGACATTTTTACCACCATTGAGAAAGATCTGGAGACGATTAATAGACTTCCGTCGCATGAACAGTTTAAAATTCAAATTGTCCAACCATCTAGCAAGATTCGTTGGTTATGTCGCTGAACAACATCGATGCGGTCTGGATAAAACAAGACTGTAAAAGTTTGACATCTAAGTTTGTTCGACAATGGCTGAACATGCATCCAGAAGGAAATATTTCACACGTCAGATTTCCGTTTAGAAGGCTGGGGTGATCTTTAGTCTACCATCGAGTATCTACGATCAAATAAACCAAGTCAGAGATTAATATTAAGGATATCAAAAGACACTGAGACGAGAGCAGTATATGGTAAAACACATGTTAAGAACCTCAAGAATGACATACATGTGGAGATGATGATGCAATCTACTGCACTACCTAAAAAAGAAAGCCGTAAACTTAACCAAAGCAGCCGATAAAGATGCCGACAGGGATCAATTTCTGACTCTACATAAACAATATTTTATCATCAAATGTCTGGTTGAAAACTGCCAAGTATCACTGCTAAACGCATGACACAGCTTAACCACCAAACTTCCCAAGAGCACATTCTCATTTCTTCATTGAGCACTGACTTTCTCTTTACCAACTAACAAAAACCTAAAAAAAATGGAACGTTTTACGTGAAGGCATCTATCCACTTTGCAATATGACGTCTCAAAAAACCCAGCATGCACTGAACAACTGTAACTCTGCTGCTAACTAACAATCATACTTGTGGCGCCATAATTCAGTTTTCAATTATATCTTCTACTACATTTCCCAATCGAAGATCGAACAAAGGTTTGCGTACGTTGACATCTCTGGCTTTACTAACACTGACCAATTATTCGACAGTGATTAAAGATCCCACGTGATTATCACGATGAAAGATAAAACGATCTTAATAGAACTAACAATTCGTTTCGAAACAAATTTGATCAAGTCACGTGATTATAAAGGACAGAAATATTACCAACTTAGAGCAAACACTTGTTGAATTGTCGTTTCTTGGTTTCTATACTTCGAATATGAAGCGCTTTCAAAGCATTCTTTAAGACCTTAAAGTTGGCGACAGACGCCTACAAAACAAATGTGTAGATACGTGCATGAGAACCACGCATATTTTTTTTCAACCGAAGAAGCAAGAAATAGTCTTTTCCAGATTTGCTACTCTTTTTCTAAACTAAATTATTATTAATAAATTATTATTAATCATTCTCTCTATTTTCCTGTCCAAAATTGAAGTAATAGGAAAAACAACGCCTGTTTAAACGTTGTAATTTTCTTGAAAGAATAAGAAAGGATGTGATGTTTAAAAAAATTTATTTTTGTTATTATTATTATTATTATTATTATTTGATTATTATTATTATTATTATTATTATTTGATTATTATTATTATTATTATTATTATTATTATTTTTATTATTACCTGCAACTTTGAAAATATTTACTTCTTTCCTTCGTAACAGAGTGTTTACCTTCTTAATCAATAATAGATACATCGAAAGTCATTACCAAAAGGGCTTTACTCCTGGTATGAGTGGGTCATTCGAGCACATTGCAGAAATGAGTCATATAATCAATCACTCCAGAAAGTTACAGAAAAGCTTGACAATAACACTAATTGATCTCAAAAATGCGTTCGGTGAAGTCCACCATTCGTTGATTCAAACTGTTTTACGGTATCATCAAATACCTGAAGAAATTAATAATATTGTACAAACATTGTATAGTAAATTTCGTTTATCAATTATTACGAACGATTTTTCCACCAAATACATTCCGGTTGAAAAAGGTGTATTGCAAGGGGATTCATTCTCGCCTTTAATCTTCAATTTAATCGTCAATACCTTTTTACAGTGTATCAGGGACGATAAATATACCAACTTTGGTTACCGTGCCATCAAAGGATTCCTTCCGCGCAACTGGTTCCAATTTGCAGACGATGCAGTTGCAGTCACCTCATTGGAAGGAGAAAACCAAATTCTTCTGAACTTCTTCAGCAAATGGTGTAAATGGTCAGAAATGAGAATAAAACCGTCAAAATGTTACGCCTTCGGTATCTGTAAAAAGGGTACATTGTCAGTTCAATACAAACCAAAACTCTACTTAGACAACAAGCTTGTACCACAAATCGAGATTGATCATCATTTTACCTATCTGGGTCGACACTTTGACCTCAAAATGACGGATGAAATGCACAAAAAGGAAATAATAAAAATTGTGACTGAACACCTCGTAATCATCGATGGACTACCACTTCATCCGAAAAACAAGTTGAAGCTGTACCAACAATGGACATTATCGAAAATCAGCTGGCACCTGACAGTCTCCAAAATTTCGAACACTTGGGTTAAGAACAACATCGACAACCTCGTATCCAGGTACATCAGACTATGGCTCGAAATACCCATCAATGGTACCCTGTGTGTCATCACCCAATCAAAACGAAAATTTGGTCTTGGGCTGATATTACCATCTACTAGACATACTCAGTGCCAGGTGACATTTCGAAACAAAATTGGCCGTTCACATAACGAGAATATTCGTATAATCCACAAATCCACAGGTGCGGTAAATGTTCAATATGATCAATTCAACAAAACTCGTGAAGCTTTGAAGCAAATTCGCCTGTCGGACGAGCACCACTTAATCAATAACTTAACCACACAAAGTTTAGTGATTAAATCTATATGGAAGTATGCCGACAGTAAATTCATCAATCAGTGGTCCAACGTCATTAGCCACCTCCCAAGGAACATCTTCAGTTTTGTCGTCCGTTACCTAAACAATACGCTTGCAAATGCTACTAATGCAGTCAAGTGGGGAATAGCCAACGATTCCACCTGCAGATTTTGTGATCGCCAGCAAACCCTCGGCCACGTCGTCGGTGGATGTCAATCTGCATTAGACGAGCTTAGATATAACTGGAGACACAACTCAATCCTTCTCCACATTTATAAAACCGTTACATCTCAAGGTTTACAAGCGTATGTTGATATTGACGGCTACCCCAACCCGTCTATAATAACAGGTGATGCCCAAAGACCAGATCTTGTTATAGTGAAAGGTGACAAGTTACTAATATTAGAACTTACAGCTGGATTTGAAACCAATATAGAAAGTAACTTCGACCGTAAAAATCAACGCTACGAACAGTTATTATCCGATTTATCAAGAAGATTTAAAGTTTATTATGTAAACTTGAGCCTCGGAACTCTAGGTGTGTTTGGGAAAAATAGCTTGATTGTTTCAAAATTAAAGTCCCTCGATCTCAATGACGAAACTGTTAAATTTATCATCAAAAGATCGATAAACATTTGTATACGGACATCATACTTTATTTTCTGTATGAGAAACAAAGAATGGACAAACCCAGAATTATTAATCTGGTAACCAGCTGATACATCGTCTCTCAGTGATATGCCCAAATGGAGAGTATCACTATAGAGGATGTACCACAACTAGGCTTCATTGTGATATTTCCAGTCCTCTGGATCCAGTGACAGCTTAGTTGTGTTGCAACCTGTATTGAGTAGATCAATTTCATTGTAAATTTTCTAGATCGTTAATTTACAAATAAAACCATGTGAAGTTTAAAAAAAATTATTATTATTATTATTATCAAGTGGTTACACGCCATCTAGTGAATGTGAGTGAAAAACCCACATTCAGCGCCCAGCAACAAGCCAGGTAAGTTGAATACAGTCACATGTACTGTAGCCACAAGAGTGAGAAAAAATAGAAAACCGAATCAAAATGGCAATACCACTTCAGTCAGTGAGGTAAGGCGCACTATTCAAGCTGTTGTTGTTGTACGACAACGTATGACTACAACACTTCCCACTCCTAGCCTGATAACTGACAATACATAGAAAGATATCTTAGTACTAGTACTAAATCTAATATTGCAGCATTGAATTATTATTGATGATGATTATTATTTTTATAATAATAATCATCAAGTAGCAGGGAGGTTGTTATTTGATATATCAGCTAGCTGTTGACTTCAAATCCATGCAAATGCCTGCGGTGTTTCGGTGTAGAGGCCTGACTTAGTCTGTTACTCTTGATAATGAAATCCCTAACTGCTACATTATGTTACTGGTCTCTGAAATAAGACGTTTTGAGATCAGTGGTCACAATCTAAGGGATTTTTTATACTATTACCATGTAATCATTATTATTTATGACTGATTTTTTTGTATTATGAATATTACTGCAACTATTAAATAGTTATAGAAGTAACTAGTAATTTGAGACTTGCCTTATAATAAACTTTGGTGTAGAAATTGTTTTTTGAAAAGTATGACATAAAATAGGGTAGTGGCCAATCTAGGTAGTCACACTTTAGAAATTCCGATAAGCCAGCTTAGGTATTTAGTGATCGTTTTAGAAGTATTATTTTCTAAATAATCTTATTGTACTCACAAAATTAAGCACTCGATTAAAGAGACATTCTTGAAGATTTGGTAACAAACTTTTGAAAGGTGATCTGTTTTCAACAGTGGTCAACATCTGTCGTCTGTTCTTTACACCAGTGTTTATCTAGAGCTCAGTGATTGTTGCCAGTTCCTTTTAGCTACATATACCACTATGATCCTTTTTTTATTTCGTCATTAAATTAAAGGCCTTTCACTATTTTTCTTTATTAGAATAGGACCAGCAGTTCTGTTTTGGTCCTACATTTCCTTTCCAGGAAACATGACTAAGACAATGTAGTCATCATCATTATCACCATCATCATCGTTATTATTATAATTATTATCATCATTATTATCACCATCAGCAGCATCATTATTATTATTATTATTATTATTATCATTATTATCATCAGCATCTGTCATATTCTACCCTCCGAAATAACATCATTACCTATGATTTTCCTAGGTTTAACGTTTTTCTTTCTCTCTTTGAGAAAATATCTCTTGCACATATCAGCGAAAGAATGACTTTAATTATGGATAATACTTAAACATTCCTCGTCAGTTTCCACAACTGTATCTGTGCAAGAGGGCTGGTTATGCCAAAGCCTCATAATTCCTAATGCACCGTTTCCTTAGAGTTTAGTGGTCAGAAATCATTTGTCTCCTTTCCGTCAAGATCTATTATGTCTTTATCACTGTTTATTTGGCAGATTTTTCTGTTTTCCTTCTGAATGAAAATTCTTAAATTTGGAGACATGCTCAATAATTTCAATGGAAATATTCAATCTCATATCTTCTGTTGGTTACTTTCGCTTAAACTGCCATATGCCTTGATTTTTTATATGAGCACAGTCCTTTTTAACCACAAGTCTCAGGAGATAGAGGAAAAAGAGGTCACGACACTCGCTGTATTTATTTGGGCAAATTTCTACGGTAAAGTATATCTTAAAAAACAAAGTTTAATCCTGAGAAAACATTTTTTAAAAACTCATTATCTTATGAAAGAAAGTGAACTGCTTTTCAAAACAGTAACTCGGATTTACTTTTACTTTCAATTCTTGCAAAGAATGCAATCAAACCATCAGTATCGGAAGTTGACCCAGTCATAGGATCACAAACTGGTATGGAATTTCTCTGTTGCTATTTGTTTTGTCTTTGTAAATATTGTATCCACAGATTCGTGATCGCCGGTCTTTGTTTGTGTAGTGTTGACGTAAGTCAACGACGATTCTCGGTAAGAACGAGGTGAATCACTTGGACCAGGTTCGATGTCACGGGTGGTACTGCATGTATGACATCGGTAATCTGTATGCAGGCGTGTGAAAATTAGAGATCAACGAAGCCGATCATATTTTAGATGTGATTCATGTATTTAGACGTTTTGAATATGTGCTTGTGACTTTGTCGTTTAAAATCGTCGTTGCAGGTGTGGAAGTCGATTGTCGAGTGTTGCAGAACACGGTTATTGGAGTTGTTGTTATATGTATTTAGTATTGAGAATACAGTTGTTCATATTGATAGTTTGTTTGTTGTTGAAACGAATACCACCACGAAGTTTATACAGTACTCTAACGAAAACACTCATCGTTTTTTGGAGTTATCTTCGTTTGAACCAGCGCACATATTATGGGGTCGATAAATCCACCCCTTTCTCACACACAGAAAGCAATAATTTTAAATGTGACAGACTGCATTTCAGTTAGTTTATTAGGTATTACGATGCACTCGAGACAAAAGCCAAAGTCTTGGTGCATATTTGTTATATATTTCAATCCAATATTTGTAATGGTAACAAGAACATCCGCAAGTAACAAGTAACAATTAAGTTTTGAAGATGCCGTTGAACCTTGATTATCCGAATTTCCGATTATCCGAACAAGATCTTCCCGTCCCAGTAAATATTGACGAAAACGTGTGTTCCTACGTAAATACATGCACATGTGCATCGAGTAAGGTGTGGTTTTTTATACGGATAATCAGTTACCCGAGCAATCAGTTATCTGAAGAAAATGCTATCCGCCCTTCTTATTCGGATAATTGAGGCTTTACTGTATTTCTACAGATATAATATTTACAGTTTTGTGATGCCTAAAGCATTTGATAACTTTTCATTGATAACTTTAAAATAAAAATATTGACAGCCTGGAATGTAAACACGATGACTGAAACAACACGTAATGATCTGCACTATTCATACATCTTAATTCCCTGGATTGCCAACTCTGAGAAAGGTAATGCGTTGTTCCAAATCAACGAGTCTAACGCTCACTTGAATTAAACTTATTCAAGTCCACTTCGATTCTTTTGTTCTTCTCAAGCATTTGGCTCTTCAGGCTCAACCCTAAATCAAATTTCATTTATGATAATTATTCAATTGCAGTCTCAAGAACAAGTAATTGATTGGACATTAAAAGAGAGTAATAATTTTAATAAATTAAGATATTACAACATATAAGGCATCTGTCCTTGATGTATTGTGTAATAGTTGTGTGACTACTTTTTGAACCTACTGAGTGTTGTCATAATTTGTGGTTGAGATGATAAGTGCACGTGGTAAAAAGTGTAGTTGCTTACATCTTATGATCTCATATTGTTGACACTAACTTGATGTTGTATGAGATGAAATTTAAGTTGTCATGTGCAATATTCGTTCCCAATTCCCAAGATGACAACCATCATAAAAGTTGCTCCACGGATTGCATATGGTCCAAGTCTACCGATTCTTTCGGGAGTCTCCCGATTTTGGAGTTCAACTCCCGATCTCCCGATTCTCATTGAAATCTCCCGATTCTCAAAGAAATCTCCAGATTCCTTAAGAAATTGGTCAATTTGTCTTATTTTTTCATTTCTTCGCGTTGTTTCCATTACTCCATCTTGGTTTTGAAATCAGCCGAGATTACGTTCTTATATTGTATGTTATCTAGACGCGGAATAACATGTTACTACGTCTATCATTTTCTAGTTTTTGTTGTAATGTAGATTATGCCTTAGTAAAATTTTTTTACTAAAGCATAATCTACATTACACTAATATCATTCTCTGTAAAGGTTGATTTTAAGCTGAAAAACGTCTTATTTCAGATTGAAATCTGCA
>RDPX01000101.1:985452-995452 GCA_003991215.1 Morbakka virulenta
TTTGTTGTTGAAACGAATACCACCACGAAGTTTATACAGTACTCTAACGAAAACACTCATCGTTTTTTGGAGTTATCTTCGTTTGAACCAGCGCACATATTATGGGGTCGATAAATCCACCCCTTTCTCACACACAGAAAGCAATAATTTTAAATGTGACAGACTGCATTTCAGTTAGTTTATTAGGTATTACGATGCACTCGAGACAAAAGCCAAAGTCTTGGTGCATATTTGTTATATATTTCAATCCAATATTTGTAATGGTAACAAGAACATCCGCAAGTAACAAGTAACAATTAAGTTTTGAAGATGCCGTTGAACCTTGATTATCCGAATTTCCGATTATCCGAACAAGATCTTCCCGTCCCAGTAAATATTGACGAAAACGTGTGTTCCTACGTAAATACATGCACATGTGCATCGAGTAAGGTGTGGTTTTTTATACGGATAATCAGTTACCCGAGCAATCAGTTATCTGAAGAAAATGCTATCCGCCCTTCTTATTCGGATAATTGAGGCTTTACTGTATTTCTACAGATATAATATTTACAGTTTTGTGATGCCTAAAGCATTTGATAACTTTTCATTGATAACTTTAAAATAAAAATATTGACAGCCTGGAATGTAAACACGATGACTGAAACAACACGTAATGATCTGCACTATTCATACATCTTAATTCCCTGGATTGCCAACTCTGAGAAAGGTAATGCGTTGTTCCAAATCAACGAGTCTAACGCTCACTTGAATTAAACTTATTCAAGTCCACTTCGATTCTTTTGTTCTTCTCAAGCATTTGGCTCTTCAGGCTCAACCCTAAATCAAATTTCATTTATGATAATTATTCAATTGCAGTCTCAAGAACAAGTAATTGATTGGACATTAAAAGAGAGTAATAATTTTAATAAATTAAGATATTACAACATATAAGGCATCTGTCCTTGATGTATTGTGTAATAGTTGTGTGACTACTTTTTGAACCTACTGAGTGTTGTCATAATTTGTGGTTGAGATGATAAGTGCACGTGGTAAAAAGTGTAGTTGCTTACATCTTATGATCTCATATTGTTGACACTAACTTGATGTTGTATGAGATGAAATTTAAGTTGTCATGTGCAATATTCGTTCCCAATTCCCAAGATGACAACCATCATAAAAGTTGCTCCACGGATTGCATATGGTCCAAGTCTACCGATTCTTTCGGGAGTCTCCCGATTTTGGAGTTCAACTCCCGATCTCCCGATTCTCATTGAAATCTCCCGATTCTCAAAGAAATCTCCAGATTCCTTAAGAAATTGGTCAATTTGTCTTATTTTTTCATTTCTTCGCGTTGTTTCCATTACTCCATCTTGGTTTTGAAATCAGCCGAGATTACGTTCTTATATTGTATGTTATCTAGACGCGGAATAACATGTTACTACGTCTATCATTTTCTAGTTTTTGTTGTAATGTAGATTATGCCTTAGTAAAATTTTTTTACTAAAGCATAATCTACATTACACTAATATCATTCTCTGTAAAGGTTGATTTTAAGCTGAAAAACGTCTTATTTCAGATTGAAATCTGCAGAGCAAACCCCCAGTTGTATTTTGTCAAGACTCCCGATTTTCAGACATTTGAACTTGCACAGTATGTGATTGAAATCCTATCATATAATTTGCACTGACACCAGTATTGCTTCATCATCAATGCTCATATTTGTGTACGTCAGCTCAAAAGCTCTTGTAAGTTTGATATGCCAAGACCAAATCCAGTTTTACAAGTTAGTCTAGTCTTTCAATTGGTGCAATGGGATTGGTTTATTACATTTGATATGTTTGCTTGTATTTGCTTAAGAAAAACAAAAACGATTTCGTGCTGCCTTTCTTTGTGAACGCTGTATCAAACCTAAAATAATGTCTGGAAGGGCGGAAGGGGAGTGGAGAGGAGAAAACCACGACATCACTCTTTGCGGTAAAGAATGTCGGGAAGGTAACATTCCCGATTTACTCAATATTCAAATTAAATCAAGATGCAACGTATTTAAAAACAACGTGAAAAACGTGGTTGGGAATACTACGTTCTGTATTTCATAGAATTCAGCACAATTTACTGGAACGTTTTGAGGACATACTCGTCTCTGCTATGCAAACCGTAAATGGCTTGAATAAAAATGCGCAGTTCGAAAGAATTTCTCGGATTTATACCGCTATTCCAATTAGGGGTTGTACTTGTTTTGAATACGATAGTTACTGAACGACGTGTAAACATTGTGCTACAATGGCTGGAAAACAGAATGGAGACCGCTGACCACAGGTTAAATCACAACAAGATTTAAATGATATGCAGGTAACAGATTGGTCACTCACTTAGGTACCAAAAACACGTAAATACTGTGTGTGTTGTAAAAGGGATCATTAATTTCTAACTGGAAAATCCAGAGACGAGTGCCTGCTTCTAGCATATTCGTCTTGTGTGACACAAGCCAGACCAACAATCATAAATCGTGATTTCTTTCATTAAAACTCGGACAAATAAAGTCTTTGAAAGTTCTGAACTATACTCATTTGTCCTTGAGCTTGTAACACCAGTGTTTCAAACCGTTTAACTTGATGTGGTAAGAGCTTAAACTTAGTAAAAAGACTAGTTAAGATAATCAACGATCACAGAAACCAAGCAAAAGAACACTTTTTAAATGATCATTTGGAGTACCATCAAAGATATCTTAGAAATTAAGTATTTATAAGCATATTAATGGCAACGATCCAAAAGAGACAAACACAGAGAATAAATCCAAATGACATAAGGTCTGACGTCGACAATTACTATAAAATATCCTTTTTTTCTTATCGTATTTACACTCCTTACTTTCTACATTTAAAACTCTTTTTCCTATTTCTTTTTTCTTGTTAAGACGTTATAATGCAACCAAGTACATGGAACTGTGAAAAAGAAGAAGAAGAAGAAGAAGAAGAAGAAGAAGAAGGAGAAGAAGAAAAAAAAGAAGAAGAAGAAAAAGAAGAAGAAGAAGAAGAAAAAGAAAAAGAAGAAGAAGAAGAAGAAAAAGAAGAAGAAAAAAAGAAGAAGAAGAAAAGAATAAGAAGAAGAAGAAAAGAAGAAAGAAGAAAAAAAGAAGAAGAAGAAAAAGAAGAAGAAGAAGAAGAAAAAGAAGAAGAAGNTGGCAACGATCCAAAAGAGACAAACACAGAGAATAAATCCAAATGACATAAGGTCTGACGTCGACAATTACTATAAAATATCCTTTTTTTCTTATCGTATTTACACTCCTTACTTTCTACATTTAAAACTCTTTTTCCTATTTCTTTTTTCTTGTTAAGACGTTATAATGCAACCAAGTACATGGAACTGTGAAAAAGAAGAAGAAGAAGAAGAAAAAGAAAAAGAAAGAAGAAGAAGAAGAAGAAGAAAAAGAAGAAAAAGAAGAAAAAGAAGAAGAAAAAAAAGAAGAAGAAGAAAAAGAAGAAGAAGAAAATGATGCTCAGTTTATTGGACTTTGCTCAAAACAACAGCAAAAATTTGAGCACGAGGAATTCAAACAAGATCTTTGAAACCAACAAGAAAAAACAGTAAGGAGCTAACAACTTGGAAAATGAAATTACTGTCTGGTACGATATTTGAATAACAAAAGAGATTGATGCTTTACAGATAGACGAGACGTAGCTTAATGATTAGTGCAGCTGCTCCGTAGCCAAGAGGTTTCGGATTCGATTCCCCGAGCGGGGGAAAAAAATTGGAACTTTACAAAGCAAAAAGCCATTGATTGTCAACAGGAACGGCATTTGGCCAAGAAATTCCTCACCGCCAAAAGTAAAGACCATTTGAAGTGCACCGTCTGAACTCAAATTACAATAAATGACGTTTAGTACAAAAAAAAAAGAATTACAGACACTAGAGTGCAATAAATTGCTACAATAATAGAGTCATTTAAATAAAATGCTTATAATTTGGCACTACTAGCAGCAACAGGCACGACGGAGAAATCTTTAAATACAATTACTCATGTAACATCTTTTTTCACGTTTCGACAATGTGTGTAGCCTGCCACACCCCAGTACACCTGTAGATATATGTGTGAGAGCCCCTATGTCTCCAATGGTCCATCCTACCTTCAAAAAGTTGTATGTTGTTAGTTAGAAAAGTTTTTTTGGATGTACTTTCTACAAAGGACTGTTTTATCTAAAATCTCTTACTGTAAGCACAAAAAACCCACCTCTTTTTCAAAATCCTAGGTCGTGGGATTGACACAGATTTTCGCCCCTCCCTTTGAAAATCAATTTCAACAGTGGTCCTGTAACGTATCAAATTCATCTCTTAAATTATTTGGGTTGGTGAAAAAAACATTTATTCATTCGTCACTTGTTTTTCACTTAGTATTTCTACAATAGAGGAAAAATGTCTTCTTAACGACTTTCCTGAATCCTTACACTGCGATTCAAAGAACAGTCTTTAATCTCTGGGAAATAAAAACTAGAGCTGTGCCCAACAGCAGACCTTCTGAATCGTGGTACTTCTTTTTTGCTATCATGAAATGTTTGTCAACTGATAACACTTTCTGTAACTTAACATTGACGCTTTAAAATGTTTACCAACTACGCTTTGTCTTTTGATAAAATAGACAGCATTTTTCTAATTTTAATCTTCTTATCTTACTAATACAGTCATTTTTTTCATTGTATGTATACTTCATGGCGCACAATACTTCATTGTGCAGTTCGTACTTTTGTACAGACATCAAGGGCGTGGTATCTCCTTTGGTCTTTAAACCATACCTGATCATTAAAATTTAATTTTGTATTCAAAATATTTCCGGAATAACTTTGGAAATAATGAAATACTTAGACTGAGAATGTCACAGTTAATGATTCTGTTAATGACCTGAAATTGTAAACAAACAGAAAAGCACAGAAAGTCAAATTGCAGTTTTCACTTTGCTTAATGCTGTTTTCGTAAAACTGTATCTTTCATATTGACATACTCACTTTGTTACAGAGTTGCTATTCCATAAATAACTTAATATTATGTGAAGAAACTTAAAAGATATATAGAGATATATGTTTTTTAACGTTTCTGTGACATTCGATCTCACATTTTCAATCCCCCACAACATGAATTATTTTTGTGGTCAAAACACATTTAATGTTTCCATTAAATATAACTTTGCAGTCGAAATTCTTTCAATAATTGTGTAACATTAGGTAGAAAAAGTTCTCTCAGCTTCAAAGTAAAAACCACAGTAAAACAGATGCTCAAAAACCTTGAAGGTGGCGAGGGAGGGAGGGGGGTAGCGGTCTAGTTAAAGGCAACTTGTTACATTGGTTACCATGTAACAATAAAGTGCAACATTTTGAGCAATTTTCTCGCTGCCTTTGACACTGAAACTTCTTCTCTGAATCCTGAAATCTTAAATGTTACTCCATGCTAAATATTGAAGTGCTATTCAGAGTGGATGTACAAGAAGAAGTCCTTTGATTTATTAAAAGATGCCGCTGCCTGAAGTGCAATGAAACAAAAGTTTGGTTTTGAACACAGTTTTGAATCCACATCAACAGATTTGAACTTATTTAAATAGCTACTCTTAAATTTGTGAGGATTTAGCTCTGACAGAAAGTAGAACTGGGTTGGCTCCCAATATTTCCCCTGAACAGAGTCTTTTTCCTTCTTCACAGACTTTAAAATATTGCTTTCTGTCTACCAGGAGGAGAACAACGTTTTAGTTGTGACTTCGAATAAAGTCCTGTGTCTATTGCTGTGGTAGTTACCTATTGATATCACTTGTCTGGATCGCGCTAAAAAGGCCAAGAAAAACTGCTGCATCGGCTGGCTCTTCCTATTGTGCTTTGATGGTGAGGTCTGTTGGTTTTAGCGGACACGTAAAAAGATGGCAAGTGTCGTGGGGACTGGTTGAACAGTGTAGGAAAATATCCCTGACCGTGCTGTCGATGCGAGCAAGGTAGCTTTTCAGCAGTTTGCAATACCCCTATCGTAGTTGGGACAGCATGGTTCGAGTCTCTTTTGGAAGAGCATTTTCGATGTGGCAATGAGTGGAGAGTAGTCGTCTAGGATGATGCTAGGCTTCCTCAGACACGGATAGCGTCCTCTACTGCTTTCTTGTTGATTCACTTCAGTCAAGACCTGCAGTCATCTGGGATTAGAACTTACTGGGGTGCTTGGTTCTAAACGATTTTTGCATAGCGATTGAAGAGGTTGTAGCAGAAGTGGTTCTGATGTCCTCGATGAACTATATGACGGCATGGATAGTCTTCCATGTGGCAAGAGAACAGATATTGGCTGCTGAGCAACTCATTGTGGCAGCGAATAGATAGGATCTTGGTTTTGATGTGCAGCTGGTACGTGCTGCTCACTTTGTGGCAGCCATTGATGGTACAAAGGACAGTGTTTTGTATTCACTTTAGTTGTTGCCATCTTGTCTCACTCAGATGTGGCGTCCAGATCGGGGCTGCATAATTCATAATAGGTTGGCTGATTGTCTTGTACGTCTTGGTAAGGATTTCTTTGTCCTTGATCCAGAAGCTGTGGGCCAAACATTTTAGTACGTCCTCCCACTTAGAGGCCTTCTGTTTGGTGTACCCTGCATGCGCAGTGAGCGTTGCCAGGTTGTCGAACAGGATGCCAAGTAGCTTGTGCTTGCGCATTGTTGGGATCTTCGTTTCTTTGATTTTGACATCTAGCTTCGACTTAAGCAGCGCGGTCGTTGACCTTTTTCGGCTGACAGAACCAGTCATGCACTTCGTCAAGGTACTTGTTCATAATGGGGTGGAGTGGCAACACAGGGTCTTAGATCAGCTAATCATTTGGATGTTGAATGGTGGTTCTGGGAGGCGCATTAGGTAGTAGTTGCAGAGGATAGGTGGAAGGACACCATTTTGCGACACTGTTTCATTTTCCTGTGGTTTGATTTTGAGTCACGTTTGCAGTGTTCGTATGTAGTTGCAGATCCAGCGATTGATGGTAGTCGACAGTGTTTATTCTAGGATGTCATGCAGCAACACGCTACAAGTTATGGTGTCGAAGGTTTGCAATAGGAATAGAACAGTCAGTATGGTGCGTGATCAGGGGTCTGGCAGGTACAGACAATCCAAAATATGTTGTCGAACGTCATGTAGTGCAGTAGTAGTCGAATGTTTGCGGAAGTCAGTGTTGGTGGTAATCAGGCTGTAGATGTTATTTTAGGGTCGGCAGTAGTAGGATTTCTTGTAGCTTTGTGACGGGTGATAGAATTGAGATGGGGTGATAGGCTTTGCTCTGGTAAATTGGTTTCGGTTTCATAATCCCCGGTTTGGACACAAGGATGATGGGACCGACCTTTCATAGACTTGGGATTGTGAGACCTTCCAGTAACAGGTTTAAAATCTTTGTCAAGAACCCCCACGCTGTTCAGGTACTACAGCATGATCGGAGAAATGTCAAACGGACCGATTGCCTAGGAGTTTTCTACTTGCGGATGGCAAATGCCACCTGGTTCGTAGTGATAGCAATTGTCGTTCTGTCTGCTGTCAGCTCCTGAAGCTTCTAATTACACGGCGACCATTCTTTGAGATAGATTCCTGGTGCGGTGTGAATTAAAGGCATTTACACATTTCTTTAAATCAGAGACCAGTCTTCCACTGAAGGTGAGGATGGCGTTATCCTGGGTGCTTGCGGGTTAGTTAAGGATTTTACCAGCGGTCAGAACTTATTGGCTCTTGTTGTCAGGTTCCATGTTTTAAATTTTTCCAACCATTTGCTTCTTCGGTGCTTCGCAACCAGTTTGGTGACTTGGTTCGTGAGTGGGCTAATTTGTGGATCTGCAAGGTCTGTTGCTCGTAGCTCAGCTAACCTTTTTGCTAATTTGGCTGTGTCTGCTGGGAATTCTGGTCGAATTTCGGGGATTTGTCCTGCTGGGATGAAACGATTAATTTTTTGCAAGGTACATCCTAACGTGACGTTAATTAGCAGGTGGCTAATAAAGGTGCGGTTTTCGTCAACCATACAACTGAGGGTCCCAGAGATATCCTGGCAATGTTTATATCTGACGAGCTGGTGCAGGAGGCTGTTAAGCGTGTTGGTACAGCTTTGTTATAGATGCAGGCAGTAGGCTGATCGATTCTTCTGCAAGAACTTCACTGTACGCATCACGTTGGCCTTCAGAGTGCCAGGTTTGGTAATCGGTGTTTAAATATTCAAGAATGATTGAGTCTGTGTCTTTGAAAAGGTGGCTAATTGTAGGCATGTAGCCTCTTGGGCAGTTGCTCGTAAATGGCATATATGCGTTGTAGATTTTGATCTCAATTAAAATTCAGCGACAGTGTCTTTAGTTGGATCTGTGGGGAAGTCGACTAGGCGGTATGCTACCGACGCGTGAAGGAGGAAACACCCCCCGCCATCTTTGAGATCTCTGTCGTAGCGTATGATACTGTATTCGCCAAAATTGCATAGCTTGGACTTATTTGATAGGTTCATTTCTCGTATGGCTGCTACTGAGATCTAGTTCTTCACAATAAAACGGTTGAGCTCTTCAGGCTTCTTTGTGATTCCTTTATGTTGAGTTGTAGGAAGTTGAAATTGGCAGTTGTGGGCTGCAGAACTGTGGTTGTTGCCGTTGGTGCAGATAATCGTAAAGTAGGCAGTGCAGGAGCCGGTGAGGCTGGTGCTGCTGACACCCGTATATTATGCGTTGAGGAGGAAGGCCCCAACTGCTGACAACAAGGGCCTTTAAAGATCCGTTTGTATTTTCGAATACTGGAGAGTGCGGAGCTTGTTAAGTGTATTCAGTCATGGGAGTTGTTGCATTGCACTGATGTCTGATTCTTTCTTATTACATGGTTTCAAACTGGTGTCAACATTCAGGAGCCAGGATTTGATCCGATGCCGGCTCTAGTCAACAGATGACGGAGTAGCAGCGCCTTAGTGTTCAATTTAAAAAAGGGTTATAAATAAGAAGTGTGAAGTTTTAGTTTTGTTTATAAGCTTAATGTTATAATTGAAGATGTTGATGGGCGCATTTAAGAGTTTATGAATATTTTGCATCTTTTCAGCATGCATCGTCCAAAAATGTGTTTGTGAAGAAATTGGTAGACAGACGAATACGCTTTCATTTTACAGTGTATCTTGCTTATTGCAAATTTCGAGCCCGTTATAATTTATAATTTGGTATTTTTAAGGAGCGTACAAACAAAAAAGAGCACTGAATAATTATAACTAGCAACTTTCTTGTGAGTCCCAATGAAAAAACCTCATCAAAATTTGTCTCAATTTGCAATATTTATTTTGGATACCTTGAAATAATAATAATATGGGGAGGCAATTATCAAAAAAGGATATGGCATTTTCTGTGTAAAATGTTGAATGTCTCCAAAATGTCTTTTAGACCCTGCTGTAACTTTGTACAGGTAGAAAATAAATTATAATTAGCTGGATTTGGCTAATGTACATTTATCAGTTCCTTCCTTGTCGATATGGGTATTTACAGTTTGCACTGAAGTTGGTCTGTATTACAGATCTCATTTGTGGCTTTCTTGCCAGTTAGTTTCATCAGCTCCAAATGCGGGTTACCATTTCCCCTTACAGAGCTGCAAGCCATGAATAGGGATTAAAATTCCGAATACTAATAGTAGGAGAAGAGTAGGACACCCCAATTCTGATAGGGTGCTCCAATTCTTCTCTATCATTGGTTTTTCCTTTCCCTATGGAAAGCTAAAAGTCACTTTAGTACAGAGAGTTGCTTTTCTTAATTGATTTTTTCTTTATACTTGTCAATCGCTTTTATTAGTATGTAACCATGCACACAAACGCACACAATATGCAAATTATAAAGGAAAAAGTAATTAGGAGCAACGCTTTCGGAGGCGTTGCTAAGGCGAGAATCGGGAACCTCTTCCAAGATATTGTTCATAAAATTTTGACCACATGATTTTTGAGATGCATTTCGACATAATCGTCATTATCAATCATTAATATATACTATGGTCTTATCTAAACAGAAAAGATAGAGTTAGTGTCA
>RDPX01000101.1:997952-1014551 GCA_003991215.1 Morbakka virulenta
GAATAAAAGAATAAATTAAAAGGACAAAGAAAAAAGGTAATCCTTTGCTTAATTGGGTTCAAAGCCTTGCCTAGGGTGAGAGATCTAAAAAATATAAGATAAATATCGAGCTACGTGACAGCTATCTTCAAAAACGAACACAGATTTTTCAGGTATTCTGCCAGAAGAGAAACATTACCAGGATAGCAGACATTCATTTTCTTTATCTTGAGAACCTCAACTATATTTTAGTACGTATGAAACTAGGTTCTGAAATTTCTTTTATTGCTTTCCCTGGAACGCAGCCAAGGCAAATGACAATTGCACGTACTCTCACTTTTAACTAACAGAATGTAAATGTGTTCAGCTTTGACCCATTATCACCAGTTTTCCGAAAGATACTATATTTACTGGTTATCAGGAACTCTTCTAATAACAGAAGCATTTAGAAGACGAGAGAGAACAGATATTGAGTTGTTAAGCACTTCAGAGCATGGAAAATGATTTATTTGACATAAAAAAATACGGAAAACGTTCTGGTTTATTTTGCAGTTTATCTCAGAGAACCTTCATACAAGTGACAGCGACAATCTTGTTGTCTTGTCTAGTAGGGAGGGGGAGCGAGAAAGAGAGAGAGAGAAAAAGAGAGAGAGAGAGAGAGAGAGAGAGAGAGAGAGATTAAAAATAAAAAACTATATAGGTAATAAAGTCATTATGTATATAACAATGTATATATAGTTAAGACATACTAACAAAATAACAAAATTAATTGGTTATTCTTCTGAAGAACTCATTTTAAAAAAACCGTTTCGTCTTACTGGTTAAGTTGTTGCATTAAAATCATCATCCAGATTATCAAATAGTAACATGTTTGATCTTGACTGAGCTTATTTTGCAGACTATCTGTGTCATAACAAGTATAGTTTACCCTTCTAACGTTAGCTTTAAATACTCACCTCTCATTCATTGTCAAAGGTCTTAACAAAGTGGTTTTGTCTGAATTCATGCAAATCACATATTTCTATGATATCTTTATGAAAGACTTTTTTTTTTTATTCAGGAAAATGTTATACTTCACAAAAAGTAAAACATAAAAACTTCAGAAATATGTTTGCACTAAGCTGGATTCGACCTTCCACTTAAGTGCTCTGTTACGACGCACTTGTCACACACTTACGCGCACTTACGACACACCAGTGAAAAACATGGCTGCAGAAATGATCTGGTGAAAGGCAAGTGCCGATAGCTTAAGTGGTAGAGCATGAGGTCAAGATAGCCATAGACATTGGTTCCATAGACCCCTATTTAGGGGGTACGGTGAATGCAATGGCTCTACTTTCTTTGCCATTATAGGCCACTGTAGTAAAATACTTGATAGTACAGTCTCTAATACTCTTGATGTTGTGGATTTATGTGATCCATCGTCTACCCCAAGATTCATTTGCATTGAGAGCGTCGACTACAAGAACCATATGAATGTGTTGCACCTTCTTGGATCAAATATGCCCTGTTACGGTAATAGATGGAGAGAAACCAAAAGTCACAATAAAAGATGTGGAAATAGGGGATATACAGCCCACGCCGTAAAGCAACCTACTGAATGAAAAGAGGGTTAAAAGACCTGTCTCCCAAGGCATATCAAATGATCAGAATTAGCAGAAGGGGGATTCTACACCGATTAAAAATGGAAATTTATACATCACCTTTGATTAATAGCTTCGATTTTTACAGCAAGCGACTTTTGTTCTCTTCTTGTTCCATGCTACTTTGAGATCACTTGTCTTATCTTAGCTTATTGGGGTGCCTGTCTTGTGACGTCAGCGATCATGAATCTCCAATTCCTTCTGTCATCCGATACTCTAACTAAAAGAGCACTAAAATGCTGTAAAATAACCTCCAGACAAGGTAAAGGATACTGCGAAAATAATTGAAAGTAAACAGTAACATTGCTTGTACTTTTCTCATTGGCTTTTGTAACGTATATCGTATATACAATAATTTCACTATGGTGCCTATCCAAGAGTCTACCAGATCATTTTCAGCTTCGTACAAAAACCATACCATATGCTAAGTTCTGATATTCTACTTTGATGCTAACCTTCTGTAGTACGTGACAGTGGCGGAATACCTCCATTGGTATAGACATGTGCACCGAAGAAATCCAAACATTACCTGATAGCAGTAGCTGGCATACTGATTCCAGATAGGAAAAAGAAGTAGAGGAAGACTTGTAAGGAGTTGTATTGATGGGGATAAAAAGGTCATTTGTTTGATAGGGCTAAAGAAAAATGACGTCGGAACCAAAAGAATGGCTGCAGCTGCTTCATTCTTGGCTGACCCTATAAAAAGAGGCTTCGAAAGACATTTTTGACTCTGTGGCATTATTTCTTCGCTAATTGAAGTGAGAAAAGGATTAAGATTTTTTAAGATTTTGGAGCTCTTTAGCTTTTGAGTGCTTTCTTCCTTTTCTCCTTCATCTCCAGCTGAATATTGTGAAGTCTTGGATCAACTCTTCTTTTTCCCTGATCTTCTTTTTTCTGTCCTTTTTCACAGTTTCATACGCTTAGCAGCTTTATGCCTTGTATGGTTCTTTACCATTAAAAATATCATGAAATGACTAAACATGGCTATCAATTAAGCCCACAACATCCAGGAAGAGAAAAATAAAATTTACAGGAGGAAAAAGTGCTTCTAAAAGGTAGTTATAGCTATCTGTAGAGGAAGAATTTTGAGAATTCAAATAGAATTTGTTAAAAGCACAGCTTTAAGAAAATTAACATTGCTAAATCCTAATCAATAGAGTACTGAAATTTCCACAGGAATTTAGTAAGACATGGTCAAATTTACTCTTTGGTTGGGGCTCTTTCCAAATGCATTGATTCTAGCGAAATTGAAATGAACAGTAGACATCTATGTAATACGTAATATCTACATAAACAACATAAAGTAATCTAAAAGATATAAAGAGAATATATATAAGATGCATATCCTTAGAGGATATGCAGAGGACATATAAAAATACGCAAGGGTCATCCAGGGGAGATTGAAAGGATACACAGAATAACAGAAGGTTCAGGGGATATCTAGTGGATATACAAATGATATACAGATCATATATAGACAGAGGATTCAAAAGCACTTAACAGTTATTAATTAAGAAGATATAACGAGGAACAAGTAGAAGATGTTTCAAAATAGAGCATATAAACTGGATAATGAAAGAATTTACACAGCTATCATATAATATCATCAACATTTTACTGGAAGAGTACAGGGAAATTAATATCAGCACAGATCAAAATGAAATCGTCTGTATTGGTAGGTTGATAAAATTGTATACTAGGAGTGGATTTTGCCTATCATAGATAATCTTGATGTTAGTACAATCACTTATCTTCGTCATTTCGTTTTTAATTCAAACAATAAACATTCTTGAATAACGTAACAAATTGATATTCCATTTTTCTTATGATTTCACAATGCGCCATTTATAATATACCTAACCAAGCATATAATATATATCATTGTCTTTAATCTTTTGTTTCCTTTTGTTGTTTCAGGATGGTGCTTAATACACACCGACACTGATATCACACACCACGTTTTCAAGGTATGATCTTCAGAGGAATTTTCTTCCATATATGTAGCGGTAACCTTGTTTGTCGACTTTCTCATAAGAAGCTTTGGTCCATATTTTACAAATGCATATTTCATGAGTCAATGTTGCACCTTGAAAAGAAAACCACAGCCTTTGACTTTGTGGATTGTCTGGAATGATAAGCGTCTTTGTTTGTGTCTACTCCCCGCCAGGCGAAATATATAAAAGCTTGAATGCCTTCATTGCCATAAGACAACCACTTTTGGAGTCAGAGAAGAGGACGTTTTTTTCAAGTTACTAAAAAAAACAAGAACAGCAGAAATATGGAGTTGGAGTATATTCTTTTCGCTATCTTTGTCTGCATGGGAGTAACAGATTTGCCAGAAGTTACCGCAGCTCGATATGGTGTTGTAAGCGATTCAGATGGAAAATGGAATGGTGAGTAGGCTTTTCTCTCCTAATTTTAAATTATTTTTTTAAAAAGTTTGTTGGTTCTTTAAGGATATTTTCTTGAGTAAAGAATACAATTTGGCTAAAGTATACTAATTTTTTGTTTGTATTTTCTATAGCGTTTTAACTCTACTCAGGTATAAACCTATATTTTTTGCAGTGTAAAGCGTTTTTCCCTTTCAACGTATTAGATTTTTTTGTAAGGGGTTTGCTTATTAAAAGGTAATTTTGCCAATTAATACAAATCAAAAATCTTTTTCGGAACAAAACACTAGTTTTACCATTAAAAAGCGATAAAATAAAGAAGTTATAATCAACTCTTATGCCAAAGAAATGCTATTTATAGTGATGGTCAGATGCATTACTACAAGATGTGAATTGGCTGACCATCCCCTTCCGGCAATGAAGTTAAACTCATTTAAGCTATGAAGCAAGGTGATTATTTCGTAATCTTACTGCAATATTGAAAGCAATTTTATTAAATGACGAGAGATTATTAAATAAAGAATTAAGTGCTCTCATAATGTAAAAGAGTTTTGGTGGTGTTCATCTAGTGTGTCTTTTGCAATTTATTGCACATTGTTAAGGATATACAAACCTACAGTACAAAAGTCTAGATTTCTTCCAATAGTAAGAAAATAAATCACAATAAGCACATGGAAGTATCATGGTTTTAAACACAGGAACGCCATAAAAAACGTTTTAAAAAACTTTTTAAAAAAGCAGAGTTATTTTAAAGTGCCAAAATGTATAATTTTCGCAAGAGAGAATTACTATTCAATGATGCAACTTTCAGTCAACGCTATTTTTTTTTCAACAAAAAACCCCTTTCGAATGCTTCTTTCATAAAATGTTTTACCAAATTCCATCAAAAACATTTTGTTAAAATTTTACTTAATTTGATGTGAAAAACTTGGTTTTTCTACCATGAAAACTTTCATTAACCCAATTTAAAAATTTTACCAACAAAAATTAGCAAAACTGCAGAGGATTAACTCAATTTTTTATTTTATAGGACTTGTTTTCATCGAGTTGTCAAAATTATGTTAAAAGTAACATCGGATAATAAACGCCCTTTTGTAGCAATTTTCATTAACGAGAAAACATTTCTTGAAATTTCCTGGTATTTGAACAGTGATCTTCTCATGAAGTGATCTCTTATTAAAAATGCATCCTCTTTGTAGAGATTAAAATCTTTTTCTGAAATTGGGTATCTTTTTAACGTATACAAGAGTTTAAAAAACCTGACTAGATTTACTTTGCAAGCTAGATATGTGCCACTCTGACGATCGAGGGCGTTGATAATAAGATTTATGATCCTGTCGTCAACTTTCATCCAATTAAATTTGCACTTCTTCTCAACTAGGTTTGTCCACTTCTTCGCTTCGTGCAGTCTTAGTCCTGCTGTTTCCTGGTTCTTTTTTGAATCACCTGTCTTATTTCTCGTTACCTACGGTAAGGATAGGTAGCAAATCTCTCAATTCTGTTTTCAATCACAAAAATCTAATACAGAGTGATGGCTTGCTTGGATTTACGAATGTTTAAAATAGGCATCCAATCCAGGAAGATTTTATTTCGCGTTAGTCTGGGTTAGTACAAACATTGCAAAAGAGTTCAAAGCATGCTAAATAGATTTACCCCATATTACAATTTATCAAGGAACGTTTTCCAATAAGCGTATAAATAAATAAATAAATAAAGAAAGAAAGAAAGAAAGAAATAAAGAAAGAAATAAAGAAATAAATAGGATAACATTACTATCGTAGTTACTTAAAATAACCTTCAGGAATGACATGCTTTTTAAAAATCTCAACATAATATTAAGCAGTTTATTACTGAGAAATTATTTGAAAAATTATCTCTGTGTAAAGACGTTTTTCTTGCCATGTTTTGGACAAACATTGCAGTAACGCGGCTAATGAGATATTTCATTATAAGTATTCAATATTTTATATGATTAAATATTCCATGACGTCAAATTTCTTTAGCTTCTTCTAAACGACCAATTCGTCACGTGTACTATACCATACGCTATCTCATAAACTATCCATTTAAATTGACTGTCGATGACATTTAGTAATAAAAGAGCCTTTCACAAAAGATAGGTAAGGATATTACTTAATATCAAGTCATGAAAAGAATGTGAACGAAAAGAACTTCCTTTTGTTGATACTAAAATACTTAAAATTCCAATGCTACGTATACTGCCAAGTCTGTTGTAAAAGACTAATTATTATCCAAAATTAGAACGTAAGAATATTTTGCAATGATCTTTTGTTATTGTCTAGCCTATTATTACTATCATTAAATTGTAATTAGATTACCAATAGGAAATATAAAAACCGTGTTTATCTTGGCCAATCAAGCTTTGTAAACAGCTGACATTTCAATGCAGTTTTCTCTGTGTTGTATGCCGATGCTGCAGAGATGGCGACAGGAAGCACCCCTTTTGGAAAGACCGTTTGCTCCGTTCTCCACACCCAACTCCTCTAAATTTCCTGTCATTTTGAACTGGTATGTTTGTAAATTTAAGGATTATTGTTGTTAGTACTTTTTTTGCACACTCAAGAAGAAGCCTTCCCCAGCAAAGAACAGAAAACTACTCCAATTAATTGATGATCAATAAAAAAATGATTATCGGAGAAATTTCCAAGGCATTTTGAACTGAAATTTAAATTTTCCTTATTTACTTGGAAAGATCAAGATTGAATCAATAGAAGACTGACGAAAAAGAATTTTGTATTGAATAATAACACCCCTATTATTTTGAAAAAAGAATCAGTTCCATCTGGCTCTCCTACAAAGACTTAATTGAGATTGAAACATAATTCGCTCGGGGTATTTTTTTAGCGATTCGGTAATCCAGTAAATTATTAAATAATATGATTAAAAACTAAAATTGTTAACGATTTCATTTTTGACTGTTTCAGTTCACAGCTTTCTTCCAATATCAGGACCCTCGTTATCCAAAAATATTGCCACGCCCATAGCCATAGACGATGCTCGTATAATGCCCATTATATTATATACATTCCTTTTTTGTAACTCTCCCGCTACTAGTTTGTACAAGAATACCTATAGATCAAGACACGCTTTGCTGCTAAAGTTGATAAAAACA
The DNA here is from genome assembly GCA_003991215.1 of Morbakka virulenta. Lineage (NCBI taxonomy): Eukaryota > Metazoa > Cnidaria > Cubozoa > Carybdeida > Carukiidae > Morbakka > Morbakka virulenta. Next base: position 1,005,098 of record RDPX01000101.1, read on the forward strand.
TTGAAAAATGACTCACTTTTACCTTGAAATTTTCTTTGGAGTATGCAGATACTTGTAACTGACGAGCATATATCGGTCTACCCATGCCATCCCACTACCTTTAAAAGTTATTCGACTTTGATTAGTTTCCTGTCAAAAACCAATAGGTAACTAATATCTTCTTTATCTCCATTTATATTAATCGTTTTGATAAGCCCAACAAAAAAGGTAGAGTTGTTTTGTTTCTCGTGGTTAAACATATATTTACTACTTACTATTATTTATCTGCAAGGAAATGATGATGATGATGGTAAATAATAAGAAACAAGATTAAAAAATAAAGAAAGAAAACCAACAAAATAGGCTATCTGTAAAATTCAACTTTGTTCATGTCAACAATTGTTCATTTCATTTACTTTTTCATCATCATTTAACGCATGGATCGTTTCACCGAACCATCGTGGTATACCTAATTTAACTGATCCTCCAAATAATCTTCATTCTTGATTTTATTTTTCAAGAGATATAAAATTTATTGAGTATTTTCAGATATTAGTCCATTTATATTTCACAATATCCCTTGCAGACGTTTTATTGCCAATTGTTGGATGCGTAAAGGAAGAAGTTGACTTTCCCTCTCAAATACCCTCCAATAATCTCTCTATTAAGGCGTTAGCTATTTCCATCAAGCATTCTATCTTCTTTTAAACCTCTTGGCCTAGAAAAAAAATATGCATTCAAATTTTAAAGCAGACTTATAATCACTCCATTCGTGCAATCACCGCATGTTCTAAAGATATGGCGTCATAAAAAATCCTCTTTAATATTTGGATTTCCTCGTCAACCTCAACCTTGACCATTTGGAAGGGATTTAGACATGCAATGCTATTTTCTGTTCCCGGCCACTTTGGTCGCTTAAATCAAGCCTTCTCTGGGTTTGATGTACTTCAATAATCATACTTTGGGGGGCAATGGATCACCTTTTAGATCCTCAATATGCTTTAAAGAACCGTCTTAATGCTGTGTAATGTCCAAAATCTCATAGTACTTACCTTGGAAGGATTAGAGTAACTTTTGAAAGGACTGTCATTTCTATGTTTCCTTTCATACTTTTAAAAGGCTAAAGTTTGTTCTCACACAGTATTAAAAGCTTTTTCAGATGAAAAAAGGTGAAAAAATAGACAGGTAGAGCATTCGTAGTCTATGTTCTTTTCTTCAAGTGAGCTTTAATTAGAAATTAGGGCAGTGGCTTTCTAAAATGAAAACTCGGATCTGTTTTAAAGTAATGCGATTTAAGTGCTCTAATATCTCGTCGTATACATGTCATTGTATTCATCTCCATAAAAAATTGCAGTCGCAGATTCTTCTTAAACGTCCCACGTGTAGCCCACAAAATGTTTGTATTACAGATTAAAAGTTCAATGAAGTAGGAAGCTATCAGTTTATATATCCTGAAGAGAAGCAGCGCAGTATTCTTCTCTTTCATCTTTCTACTGAACCTTCTACCAGATTTTTATACATAACTGACAAGTGAATGTGACGCCTCTACATTTCCTCAGGGAATTTTAGTTAACCTGATAATTAAGAAGAGTTCTTGGAATTTTCGAGATGAGACTAATGATTTCAACTTTATCTTAATGATTAAATCGTTTTGAAATTCATAATTAAATCTTGCTTTTGACTTTATTAAAAAAAACCCCTGAAAAATTATTAATTCCAGTTCGTTCTCTATTTGTAGAGTTTTTCGCGAAAAGAAGCTACAAGATTCTTTGCTCGGAGGCTGAAGATCACCACTGGGCAAATTGTCAAAAGTTCAAAAACTCTGGAATGTGCAGAACACACTGGTATAACATGGAGACTTACTGTCCAAGGACATGTAAATTTTGTTTTGGTGAGTGATCATCGTCTCTTACTTATTGTTTATTTGTTAAAGAATGTTGCCGCGGGATGAAACACTATACATTTAAATATACATATCCACATATCCATATATATATATATATATACTCCGAGTTTTCAAAGTCTACTAAATTTCATTATAATTCGTTTGTTAAAAACAATCTTTGAAACAAGTAGATTCTCCAAAATGTTCTTCATCCCATTCCTTCCTGGGACTCAGTTGCACTAAATCATTGCATTGTGAGGTCTACTTTTCCTAAAAGTTGCCTCAAATTAATCTTCTCAGCTAAGAAATTTTCTAGAAAGATCTGACTATTATCATTCTTATTCCAACTCGACCCGTATAACTTTTCAAGAATTGCCCTGGAGCCATTTAATTGCTAAAATGGGANACTATATATATATATATATATATATACACATATATATATATATATATATATATATATATATATATATATATATATATATATATATATATATATATATATATATATATATATATATATATATATATATATACTCCGAGTTTTCAAAGTCTACTAAATTTCATTATAATTCGTTTGTTAAAAACAATCTTTGAAACAAGTAGATTCTCCAAAATGTTCTTCATCCCATTCCTTCCTGGGACTCAGTTGCACTAAATCATTGCATTGTGAGGTCTACTTTTCCTAAAAGTTGCCTCAAATTAATCTTCTCAGCTAAGAAATTTTCTAGAAAGATCTGACTATTATCATTCTTATTCCAACTCGACCCGTATAACTTTTCAAGAATTGCCCTGGAGCCATTTAATTGCTAAAATGGGAGACGACATATTTGTGGTATTAATTCCATAAACCAAAGATCATCGTACTACTTTATGTTAAGAGCCTTCATGTCTGCTGAGTATCTGAAGACGATTTGACCCTGGCGAACATTCAAAAAGTCATTTCTTCTTTACGTACATTTTTAGAGTACAACCCTGTAACGTCTTTCAGCACTTTCCAGTCTGTTTTTCGTTGTTTGAAAAGCCAAATAATTATATACAATCTTATAATGCAGCGTGTAAATATTGAATAAGAAATAATTTTCATTTCTTTGGACCTAACATTCACAAAGATGAAATAGTCTTTGTTAAAGATATTCGCGTTTTTTCGCGACCCACTACACACCCAGGGACCTACGTCTGAGACCTGTTCTTAAGAAATAAAGAAAATCGTATTCGGAAGTAAGTGTGTTAATTAATCAAGAATGCACTTGTTTCATCAGGGAGTTAGGATGTGGCTGGACGCTTCAATCGGCATCAATATATTTAACCCTCATCTATCAGATAGGAGGATGATTAAAGTTATAATATAAAGAGCCCAGAAAAAATTCTGTTACTATTATGGACGAATAGCCAGTGCCTTTTTCGAAAGAAAGTGTTTTCATTATTACTTACTGGCAATTTCTCTGTCCCAAGCCAAGACATCTTAATACAACTCAGATGTTTTTGGTATGAAAGGCATAAGCCATGCTATATTACGCAGCTGCCTTGGTGCGACCCTTACATTCTATACTACCTACAACACAGCCATCAGTTTTGACCATAAATGTCCCAAGGCCAAGGAACGCCAAACCGGAAAAAAATGACTTGAATATTCTGGAACTCTTCTTTAACTCTTCCTTCACTTGATCTGATTGCAGACTACAAATGATAATATCAATTCTGGATTTACGGATTCTCAATAAAATCTTGACAGACTTTCTGACATATAATCTATGAAAAGCACTGGCTTCAGCCGCCATAAATTTTATCGACAATCCCACTAGACAAATTTGGTTCCAAAATAACATAACGTTTGCCAATGAATATCAGAAAGCAAAACTTGAAAGCCAGGGGTGTTGCTTTCCCTTAGCTTTTACGTCTTCCAGCGTGCATTAACTTTGCCCACACAAAGAAGTGACACCAATTTCAAGAGAGTGCAAATTCGTATTGTTAATAAAATGTAACAATATGAAACCTTGGCCCAGTGACTGCAGGGAATGTTTAGACGTTAATGATTAATATTCTTCCGAGTCACTGAGTAACTGTGCGAATTTTCACTCTTGGAATATGATGTAACTTAATTTGCCCTTTAGTGTTGCTAAAATGTGTAAAACAAAATATACCACACACTGCAGAATATACACAAGTATTCCTTCCAGCCCGGATCTTTTTAGCTGAACTTGTTTATTTAATAAATAGTTTTTAACAAAGTTTTGGAATAAAATTTTAAACATAGCTCTGTCCATTTGTTTTTCAGAGGATCGGGCTCAAGCGCCGATCAGATGTGAAGCGACAAGGTTTGGCTGCTGCCAAGACGGAAAAGAGATTGCAAAAGGACCAAACGGCTTTGGGTGCCCAGGTATAACTTTTATGATTGAAAACAACTACCCCTGGTCTTCTGTAAAATTGTACTGCAATTAATAGGATTAAGTGTGTGCGTTTACTGTGTTTTGAAATACTCTCTTCTTTATTTATAATGTTTTGTTTACCTATATTGTTTTCTTTTTGGCACCCTTCTTTATTTGTTTTTATCTTTGTGAAGCCACTTTAAACTAGAATACCACTCAAAGAGTGAAAAGCTCCGCTAAGCCATTTACCTTTCAATTCCAAAATTTTCACTACAACGTAGAGATCAGCTTCTTGATAGTCCATGTGACTCTTTGGATGTGTCTTCTGGATTAGAAGATCCCGACGACGATTCTGATCAACAACAAAATTTAACCTTTTCTTCCTTGTATTACTATCGACAACATTTCCTGAAAACTGCATCGAAATCCATTTATAAATTTTAGAGTTATTTTGCGAACAAACAAACAGACGAACAAATAAACAGAAAGAAGAACAGAAAAAAGGACAACCCCAGGCTAGAATAAAACTTCCTTGGCGAAAGAACATATTTAGTTGGCGTAAATATTTGCATCAGCTAATGGTATTCTAATGAAATACTGGCTAATACAACTATGTTTATTGGAGTTTTAATGAGGAGATGCAAATGAATGACTACGTCACTGAATGAAATGCAAATGAATGACTACATCACTGAATGAAATGCAAATGAACGACTGCATCACTGAATGAAATGCAAATGAACGACTGCATAACTGAATGAAATGCAAATGAACGACTACATCACTGAATGACATGCAAATGAATGATTACATCACTGATGAAATGCAAATGAACGACTACATCACTGAATGACATGCAAATGAACGACTGCATCACTGAATGAAATGCAAATGAACGACTGCATCACTGAATGAAATGCAAATGAATGATTACATCACTGAATGAAATGCAAATGAATGACTACATCACTGAATGAAATGCAAATGAACGACTACATCACTGAATGAAATGCAAATGAACGACTACATCACTGAATGAAATGCAAATGAATGATTACATCACTGAATGAAATGCAAATGAATGACTACATCACTGAATGAAATGCAAATGAACGACTACATCACTGAATGAAATGCAAATGAATGATTACATCACTGAATGAAATGCAAATGAATGACTATATCACTGAATGAAATGCAAATGAATGACTATATCACTGAATGAAATGCAAATAAATGATTATATCACTGAATTAACTGCCAACAGATTCACAGACGGCTAATGTCGCTTCACCGAATTCACCATAACAGTAGTACGATTCCTTCGTACATACAGAAGGAAGTTCGTCAATGCAGGATTTTAAACATTGAAATCATAATCTTTCAGTAAACAGAACGTTAAACAATTTACAATGCTCCCTTCCATGATCTAAAGTGCAGAAGCTAATAATATTAAATAATATTAAAAATAATGTTTAATACCTCACAACTGTGAAAGACGATGGCTTTTTTGTGTTCATTGGAAATAAACTGAATTGCAACAAGAATTATGATTTTTAACTTGGAAAGAATAGTCGATCCCAAACTTGTATTAGTATTTATTAAAGAGAGAATCATATTCAAACAACTTGCAAAACACAGGGCTTGAATTTTTAAAACATTAGTATTGTTGTGTTTTGTAATGAGCTAATTAAAGATTTAGTATCACAACCCTATTAGAATAAACGTTTCATTATTTATGTAATTGATATCATTAATGGTAGTAAAAAAGGCATACAAAGGAAGTATTTAACACAGGTATAGCTTTTAGTGACAAAAATAAATACAATAAGTTGGGTTCTAGCTTCTTCTGTCAAAATTGGGGGTTTTTTGTCCGGGTTTTTTTTAATTAAAACTGAAATCATTATCATAGATATACATTAATATTTGTTTATTTGTACTTTCAGTGGTCATCAAAAAATAAAAAATAATTTTTTTTTCTTTGCACCGGTTTATATTTTACATTTAGCCTGATGTTTGAGAGTTTATTAGAAACCTCTTTTTTCTGTAAAAACTAAGACCTTGTTATGTTACACTGATTAACCTTATTTACTTTCTTTTTTATTTATTTTTTTCCAGAAAAGTGTTTTGATAGAAAAGACTTCGATTGCCAATACCATGCCAAAAAGGGTTACTGTATCACTCATTACTCATCAATGAGAAGAAGATGCCCCAAAAGTTGTAATTACTGTAGGAAAGGAAAGCTTGAGAAATGTATGGATTTCTGGCAAGAAGCCACATGCAAAATGCTTAAGAGATTTGGTGTCTGTAAGTCATGGAAAGTCAAAATGGAAAAGTACTGCAGTAAAACCTGCCTAATGTGTACTGCTGGCGCGCCTCCACTGAAATCAGTTGCTTCAGAATGCTCTATGTCAGGTGAAGGGTGTTGCTGGGACCGCAAAACACCTCTGTCTAAGGGATGTCCAGGTAAAATATTGTAATTTTAGACGGCACTAATTTGTTAATAAAATTCAGTTGTCAAACTAAGCATAAAGAACAACTCTAAAGAATGCCATTGTGGTACTCTACTTGAATAGTATACCTAAATAGGTTTTGCTTTGTATTCATTAAGTCTCATATTAAAATAAATTAATTTTCAGTTGACCTTGGGAAGTAAAGATATGTGATCTGTATGAGGATCATTTAAAAATGAGACCTTATCCAATATCAACCTGGTACACAACCGTTTCACCGAGGACTGTCGTGTTTTTTTCAAACTTGCTGTCAAGTGGTCGGTTGAGGTCACGAGCCAACTCCCTTTTCAAAAAATTTCAAGCATCACATTCTGGGCTGTGGTCAACATAACACCCACAAGATATTATATTTGATTAAGTTATCAACGGATAATTTCAGTGTGAGATCTGTTAACGTAACTCTGCATACTTGTCAGACCAGGGAGATGTTTGTCATTCCATCAAAATGAAAAGAAGAGTGATCCTAAAATGAAGTCCTATGAAATAGAAGAAGAAGAGTGATAAGGATATTTCCTGTTTTAAATTTTTGAGGCTAACCACTGATCTTTTCCGACCTTTAGTATTTCAACAAAGGCCCGAGAGGTTTTAGATTTTCTTCCGAGAATGGTTTATCAAGACGTAATTTAGACGTTGGGTAAACATCTGTAAATGTATCAGCTGCCAAATGTCGTCTTGGCTCAAACCACTGCTTCAACCATAAAGAATGACTTCTTGCTGGCCCTATTCGACATGTGAAGAGTTTAAAAATGTGTTGACGTCATATCGATACCATTCCCACTCGGTTCAGCCTTTTGGTTAAGATCAAGTGCAAGGATCTTGCTTCTTCTTAGTTTTCTGTTTATTATATTTTTCCTTCCTTCAACACTCCAACAACTGACAAAGTTAACAGAATCCAATAATTTCTGCCCCCAACCCCCTACATATTGACCCCAAATTTGAATTTCTGGGGCCTACTAACTTTTACAATCGTTTCACACTAAACTGTACAACACTTTTTTTCCCCTTTCACTGGCTTCTCACTTATTGGCCTTTTACAGTCAAACACAGGGATTTTTCTCTCCTTTGTTGGGATCATCGTCTGCATGACTGAATTGTCTGACATGTTTGGATGATGATACTTGCCCCACGGCCCTAAGAGGAATTGTTCTTCACTTAAAGGGCATCGTTAAAACAACTTTTATTTTTTGCTCTCAATGGTGAATTGCTTGCTTTTTATCAATCTTTACTTTTGCTTTCCCTTATGTTCGGGTGTTTCATAGATAGAATTCTGTGAACGATAAAAAATGACTCCATTCTTATATTTATATTTATATTAGAAACCTAGCCACACTGAGAAAGCAAATTTGATGCAAATTACAACTAAATCAATACGGGAAAACATTTACAAAATCTAATTATACTAAGACACAAGGCATATCTGGACTTTGTTTTGAGTGTTCAACCTTACTTCTTTCCCTTACAAGTTAGCAAGGCATTCACTTTATCAACAAGTGATGCTCACTATGTCGGATGCCTCATAAAAGGTGAAAATTAAATTTGTCTTGAAGACTGCTAATTAGATTGGGATGCATGGAAACCACATGTGAGCCAAGAATTAGAATTCATACTAATATTGGGTTTACAAATAAACGTTGGCTCTAAAATTAACCCTTGAATGTACTGAGAATAAACGAGTTTAAGCTTACATTACACACAAGGGATGAATATGAAAGTATTTCTTTGTTACTTAAAATATGATTACCAGTATTAATCTTTGATGATTAACTTTTGAGCCCATGTTTATCTTAAAACTTTTCTGCCGTACTCGTTACTTATCCTGGAAAATCTCTGTTTTCAGGTTTGAGTATACTCAAATAATTTCACTGATATCAGTTCACAATCACTCATAATGAGTCAATGATAATTTTTTATATCAGAGCCAAACAATCTCATATTTTAACTGCTAATATGATCTATGGACTAGCTATTGTCCTGGCACTCATTTTGCTTTATCTATTGACCCATCACCTCTCCTTAAGATGTTATCTGATGACTTATTCTTTGACATTATATTTTAATAATATGTGTTTTGTTTCTTTGTTTTTTTAGTTTGCCATGATGTTTATGCAGGTATTTTTTGCAAAAGGTTTAAGATGGAATGCTCGAAAATCAATCGGGTCAATGGTATTCAGATAAGAATATTCTGTCCAAAGTCTTGTGGACTATGCAATAGCAGTAAGTTGGGTTTTACATTGTAAATATAAAAGTAGTTACTGAAGATTAATCTTCTTGGATTTTTCACGCTTTCAAATGTAGTATTTTTTCTTTCCTTTGTCTGTCACCTGTAGAGAAACACTCGGCTTATTTCATCGTCTGTAGCATTTCAGGTTTATGTCCGGATGACAGTTGTCATTCTTCCTTGAACACTTTGTCCACTGCAAAAGAGTTTCTTTTTCAGTAGGAGGCCACTAAAAGATGTTCAACCAATTTGCTTTTATCTGTGTTTTATTGGATGTTGTGTCTTTTCGGTTGTGGAAGTGATGAATCCACATGGCGGGAAATGATGCCCTGCCTTTTTTAGTCTTTATTCTCACATTTATGATATTACCATAACTGTGAGAAGTGTAGAATCACAATACGTGATGTGAAGCACAACACAGAGAGAGAGAGAGAGAGAGAGAGAGAGAGAGAGAGAGAGAGGGAGAGAGAGAGAGAGAGTGAGAGAGAGA
>RDPX01000101.1:1016542-1036673 GCA_003991215.1 Morbakka virulenta
AAAGAGATGAAGAGAGAGAAAGAGAGAGAGAGAGAGAGAGAGAGAGAGAGAGAGAGAGAGAGAGAGAGAGAGAGAGAGAGAGAGAGAGAGAGAGAGAGTATTTCCATCTTTTTGGAGTTTAGGCCCCTGTGGTTATATATTCGTAGGGAGTTTTTTCTGAAAATCGAAAATGGCCCTAGTTTTTGCCAGGGATGCTATCAAAGAAAGACCTAGAAAAAAGTAGAAAAAACAGAATAGATGATATTTTTTCTGTAAAATTTTTACTCATACAAAAATTAATATATGCACTTTAGACGACCTGTCCTCTATAGGCACTAAAAGGACCTATTTTTTGAATAACAAACAAAGTAGGATGGCATGAACCACAAGAGGTATCTTTTAATCCTTGTCCAAGGATTTGTACCCCCAATTAATACTCCTGCCTCCATATACTTCCACCACAAGGCTTTGTAGATCACCACTGATTTCAGTTCATTCATATTGCCGATTCTTGTAGCAAAGGAGTGATTTAAAAACTGTTGTGTAATTGACTGTTGACAACTTTGGGTTTTTTGACATCTCATAACAGGTGTCTTCGTTGGCTCACTGCTACCTAGCCACTACTCTTTATTTATACAGGTCTCTATTGGTATTCATTATTTATGATAAAAAAACATAAGAACTTAAATCACAATACCTTGATGTACTAAAAACTTAGCTAGTAAGACCCAGAAAAACAAAACAGACAAAGGAACAGATTGTAGCGTTTCTATGGTCTGTTATAACCTTGAATTTAAGAACCCAGAAGAAATTTGATATATTCTAGTTAAATGTAATCAACCTCAGTGCTAAAAGATCTTTATTTTAGTGGCTGCTTTTCTATGTTGGTCATTTGAAAAGTCTCAAAGTTTAATTTACTCTAATCACATCTTTGATTTAAAACCTTACTGTTTTAGATCATTGAGCTGATCAAGGTTAAGAATCCCTATCCTCTTTATTCAAATGTTAATATTCCACAGCTAACACTTGAAAGTTTCAAACAAGATTTGGAAAAAGCCCAAATATTCTAAGCAGATTGATACTTTAAATCGATGCTGTACCTATTGTCACACTATTCGTCTGATGCTATGAGGAGTAGAATTGGAGATTTTTATGTCATTTCATTGTAACGAAAATCAAGGTTAAAAAAGGAAATTAAAAAAAAATTAAAGTTAAATCAATAGGTGATGTATTAATTGGTTGGGGGCGTTTCCCACCCCCACCCCCAAAATGCGGAGAAAAATTTCTGATAAGCAAGTACTGTAGCAGATTAATCTGTATGTATACCAAGAAACGGTTTTTTGCTTTAGAAACAGCACAGAGGACGAAATGAATAAAAAGTTTGTAAACTCGCAAAGACTGTTAAAACCAGGAGTATGATATGAATATTGCATTTCCATAGAGAACTTCTTCTTGTTTTCACAATATAGTACCCTTTGTTTCCATAGTAGGGAGAAGTACAGAAACATGGAGGAGAGGTTTCTCAGGGAAGATTCTCCAGAACAATTCAATAATTTAATTGTTTACACATGAAAAATATACTATATTTGAATAAAAAATTATTTTTTGTTAAATTATGTCGATAGCCAGCTGAAATATATTGTGTGTTTTTTTCACTTCAGATGCAAAGTGTGATGATGATATTGTGTTTGGAAATTATTGCAAAGAGTGGAAAAGCCGAGGTCACTGCGAAACTGATCCTCTACCAATGGGTGTTTACTGCAAAAATACATGTAAATTTTGCTAATGTAAGTATGTTAGTGTATATTAATCAAGAAGATATTCATTTGATATGCTTTGTTTTTTAACGTTAAAAAAACTGAAATATAACCACATCATAAATTTCAAGTCAGTAATTACTAATAACTGGATTTTCTCTTGAGATGTGAGTTGGGAAAAGTGATTTTAGAATTCGTCTTTTTCTCGTTCTTTCATTTCTCAAGTTCCATCACATTTCTGATTTTCTAGAGGCCACTATTAACAGGAGAGATAAAGCATCTTTTGTGATTGCCATTCTGCTGAAATTGTTTTCCTATTATGATGTATTTAATTTTCAATTTAGCTTTGGGTTTTGGCTTTTGTTACCAAAATTAAATCTGGATAAAAATAAAAAATACTGTTGATTATCAAAACCTATTAAAGAATAAATGCAGTTACGAATTGTGTTGTTTTACATATATTTTTGCTAGCTTTTTCAAGTAAAATAAGATAATAAGTAATTCTGTATAAGCATATTACTAGATTAATCAGTGTAGAAGTAGTCGAAATGGTTATATTGGCTCATTACCATGCCAGATGTTTGCGGTTCAAAACCGAACCATGTCCCTGGAGGTACTGCACGTAATTTGCTTCTCCGTTACAAGTGGCATACTATTGCGTTGGTGCATATTTTTGGAGATATAATTGGGAGAGGGAAGAAATTAATGAATGAAAAAGATTAAAAAGTTCAAAGAAAAAGTCAAATCAGAAAGGTAACCCTCAAAATGGGTGCAAACCCTTTTTTTAAGGTGAAAGACAAAAATAATAATCCAAGCTGACTTGTGTAAGAATAATAACCACTGCATCACAACAAAATTCAAAGTATTTAGATAACTAGCCAAAACAAATAGAATTATGACGATACGGTTTGTAGTCAGCAAACTGTATGTCAAAGGAGAGCTAATTAGAAATGAGGCTGCAAAAGGCTTTCGTTTTTCTGGGAAGAAATGAGGAAGATCAGTTTTGAAATGTGGAATTGACTCCAAATTGAAGAACTTACAATTACTGAATAGTTTTTTATATAAGCAGGGCCCACTAATTTAATTCTTTTCCTTGTTTATCATTTCCTGTTTACTTCCGGTGAGGTTTGGATATTAAATCTTTCTCTTTGTTGTTTCTTTACAGATATTACTATTCCTACAAGCAGAGCAACCCCAGAACTTATGAACTGGTATAAACGCAAAAGATTGCAAATATTTTGCAAATAGTCGAGACATCCCATGGCCTTTTTCGAGGCTGATAAACGTAAATCTTATAGATTACCTACCAGTATAGCAAAAATGTATGCGAGCTACGGAAATGACACAACGCGTCAGCTTGACTATCAGAGCATCCCAAGCTTCGTGTTGACGATTGATGAAAGAAGAAACGCGCCTTCATTACTAATAACAGAAACACTAATCAAATACTCTATCGTTACAATCAAGTTAAAGAGCAAACACAAGGAAGAAAGGAAAATCACTGCTACTTTGAATTGCAACTAATTTGAAAAGGCCATCTCGAAGACAACAACCCGCTTTTTCGTAACAACAGGAGTACTTTCAAGATAAAGTGATTTTTTATCGGACCACTGATAATGTTGCGAAATAAGGCCGCCTCATGCAAATGGAGAACTTAGCATAGTATCCATTTGCCGTGCACTATGAAATAACAGATCTAAGGTAGCTAAAGACACATACGAGTAATGATCTAATGAAATATTAAACAATAATTTTTCTTTATCAGATCGCTTTGAAAAGGAAGAAATAAAAAAGCTTTGCTTTATTGAAACATTTCTATTTATATAATAAAACCTAGCTTAATTTAGATTTCATACAATAGGGCTTTCGCAATGCATAGTCTTTATTTATACTAGTTTGTCGTTATTACTAAACATGTAGTTTTGTTATTTTATAGATTATTAATTTAATATAATTAAGAGATAGAAAGACCGTAAGAAAACATTAATCCGAACATTAGCTTGTAAAACAGCAGTCGCCTAGTGAATAATTCTTTCCTCGCTGTATTTTGTGAAAAAATAATGATTAGGTATTATATCAGTTTATCGTTACATTACACTTGTAAATGAAATGAATGTAACATTGTTGTAATGTAGATATTTTGAAAGAAAACTTTGTATTTTTTTCTGTGTCTCCCTTGTCAGAGAGTTGCTTTACTTACTGCGTGTCCAAGTCGTCTTCCTTTGAAAGATATCCTTCTGTCTCCCTTTCTTGTACTACCCTATCTGTTCCTAGATTTTTTTCTTCCTTTCATTAAGGGTTTCGTAATACTTTTGGAGTCCAAGCACTTTTCAAGTCCAAAGTAAGTGAGCTGTAGCTTCAATAAGTACAGCAGCAGGCAGTTATTTTGTACCGATAGCTTACTCAGATGCTTTAGCTTATTTCTTGTTGCATCCAATATTCCTAAGATCTTACTAGAACATTCGTTCTTTAATACTGCTATTTTCTCATCGATCTTTCAATGAAACTTTGCCTCGCCCAGGTTTATTGTCACACTGTCGTGAACGAAGTCACGATAAAGTTTGACACGAACTTTCTCGAATTATTATTATTCGTGAATTGAACAATACGAACTCACGCTGAATCAATATGATTAAGAACTTCCGAGCTTAATCGTAGAACATTCGAACATGATGATGAAGCCAGCAATTCGACTGAGGCTGGACTTTGTTGTTCGTTGGTTTTCGGGGTTTTTTGGCGGGTGGGCTTTTTGTTCTTTTGGGTTTAAGCGTTTTTATTGTTTTATCATCACTTTTTAGCATATTTGAACGTATAAATAGGACGATTTTACAATATATCAAGAGGATGTTATATTGAGATTTACGAGGGACTCTACGAGATTTTTGTGACGATGAGACAAGAAATTGTGATTATTGAAGAAATCTGTTCGAGTTCGAGTTCGTCCATCCCAATACACACACAAAAAATGATGTTTGTTCTCCTAATCGTTTTATTCTTTGCTTGTCTATGTTCTGCATGAGATACTTCATTCCGCTGAATGCAGTCATACCCATCAAGAGTGGAGGCTGGTTCTGTTGCTGTCGTGCCCATCATTTTCAATATAGCTTAATGGTGCTAATTTTGGAGACTACAAATCTTAGCAATTTTTAAGGATTTTGGCAGAATTCGTGAAACTAGGGATCTGCAAAAAAATCAAGAGATAATCATCTGAGAAAATTAATACCTGAAAAATATTTATAATATGATCAGTTGAAAAAAATCAGCACCCTCGAAATCTCATTGTTTGGATTGCAAACTTGTATACCCTCAGAAATTAGTACGATTAAGGTAGGCTTGCAGATATGGAATTTCGTCTTCCTTCTTCAGCAATGTTCAATATGTACGCTAAATTGCTTTATATCACTCTTTATCTTGTCCTTGTTTCTCATTTTTGGGCGTCCAACTTTTCTTTAACCCTTCTCTGATTCAGTATGTAACAACCATTTTGATATACATTGATCACCTACTCTTTCTAAGTGACCTAGCTATTTTAACTTCTTCATTCCTGTCATGGTTTCTATACAATTCTGATTTGACATTGCAAGGACCTCTTGGTTTCTACGTTTATCGTGACACTTGATACCAAGGACTTTTCTAAATAAGCATGTTTAAAAGCAATGTAATTTTTTCACTTGATGTNTGCTCCTTTGACCAATTTTGATCGCGGAGTGCGCTTTTTACGTTGAGTGATCTACCGAGATTTTTTGTTTCATTTTTTATCAGTGGCTTCCATGTTGCTCTGACAGACAGAAGATTTTTGGCATGACTTTGTTTTGACAGTAAATTGCTTTATATCACTCTTTATCTTGTCCTTGTTTCTCATTTTTGGGCGTCCAACTTTTCTTTAACCCTTCTCTGATTCAGTATGTAACAACCATTTTGATATACATTGATCACCTACTCTTTCTAAGTGACCTAGCTATTTTAACTTCTTCATTCCTGTCATGGTTTCTATACAATTCTGATTTGACATTGCAAGGACCTCTTGGTTTCTACGTTTATCGTGACACTTGATACCAAGGACTTTTCTAAATAAGCATGTTTAAAAGCAATGTAATTTTTTCACTTGATGTGTGTATGTTGTTCAAGTTTCAACACCATACAAGAGAATTTACAGCATGCATTCATTGTAAATGGCCATTTATTTTATTTCTTTAGATAATAAGATAAGAATTTTTAAATGGAGGGATAATTATTGAATACTATTGCAGAAAGGGTTCATTTAGAGGACATGTTCTCGGTCAACAAGTAAGTGTTGAAACCAGAGTTTACATCAACGTTTAACGAAGTAGAACCTTGACGTTTCACAAAACAAATAAGAACTATTGCTGCATTAAACTTTTTTATTTTTTAACTCCTCTTTTAAGATTTTTCAATATTTTGTAACAAACGTAACTGCTAGTCTTCTGCCCAGCTGTAACAATAGGCTTCCATGTTGTGTAACTCAAACAACAGAGCTTTTTTTTCCTCGGTGCCACATCAGAGAATGTTCAAAGATGCCTAATTGAAGTCAGTAAGTTAATAAGGAAAGTTGAAGTAAAAAACTAGAAAGGCACCCAGAGAGTGCATGCTCAACTAGGCACCTTATTTCCTCCCACATTGAGCTTTTTTCTAAAGAGTGTATTCATTTCATATAACGCGTGTTCCTTAAAAAATGCTTTGATCCAGACGGTGATTCTGATCAACACTAAAATTACTTCCGTTCTTTCTTGCCCTACTGTCAACGCCTTCTGAAAATGTCATCTAAATCCATTCATACCTTATACACTTATTTTACACATAAATAGAAAAACAAACAGACAGGCAGACAAACAGAGCGAAAACATATCCTCCTTTGTAAATGTAAAGATAGAATGTTTAGTTTGATAGAATCAAGGTTAAAGATTTTCTTAAGATAATTAAACATTTAATCCCAAAAAGCAGAATTATTTTACACTTATTTTTATACTTCACTGTATGATTGTAAGGAACTAAGTTTCCCTACGTAGAATACTCGGCTGAAACTGGAGAACGATAGTTCAACATGTACACCTATTAAATGAGTCATGTTCTCTGTTGTTCTCCAAACAGCATGCTTTCTCTTCTGGAGAAACCCAAACTAAGATGAAAACGTTTTTTTATGAGTTTGGGGTGAACTTATCTTTAAAGAAAAACTGTGTTCTCTGCTCTTAAAACACAGGGGACTGTTGTACAAAATCTTCCTCTTGTTTCCAGGTATTGAAAAGGACAGGTTGATATCGTTTCGTTCCTTCTGCTCAAGTTATGTTTGTACATTTTACATCTGAAGAATTACATATGGTCCAAGTCTCCCGATTCTTTCGGGAGTCTCCCGATTTTGGAGTTCAACTCCAAATCTCCCGATTCTCAAAGAGATTTCCAGATTCCTTAAGAAATTGGTCAATTTGTCTTATTTTTTCATTTCTTCGCGTTGTTTCCATTACTCCATCTTGATTTTGAAATCAGCCGAGATTACGTTCTTATATTCTGTGTTATCTGGACGCGGAATAACATGTCAGATACGTCTATCATTTTCTAGTTTTTGTTGTAATGTAGATCATGCCTTAGTAAAAAAACTTTTTGTTATATACGCCTTATGTAAATAGTTAAAACGACCTTTCGTGATTCGAAAATCGAATTTTCGAATGTTTAGATAAATTCGTCATAAAAATTAAATTAAATCTGCAGAGCAAACCCCCAGTTGTATTTTGTTAAGTCTCCCGATTTTCAGACATTTGAACTTGGACAGTGGAATTAAGTTTTTTCGGGTGTTACGGTGGAATATAGTTAGTTTTACACTTTCATATTCATTCTGAATGGTATTCATTAAAGGTGCTGCATACGTACAATGGCAAATGCTGCTGTTGGAGAGCTTTGTCAACCAGATGGATTTTGTTGGTCAAGTGCTGAGAAAAGAGAAATTGAAAATACATTAACGGGCTGTTATGTGGCAAAAAAGTGTCTGGGTGCCAGTTACTGACACTTCTAGACTAACTGGAAAGAACAACTAAATTCCAATCTTGACTTTGAATCCGGTTTGTGAGTTCATCTTAAAATGAAATAGAAAAAGAACGCCATAGCTTCTACTTACATCAGAACATTGTCACAGCACTTTAGTTGATTAATTCATCGTTTGATTTTGCCTCTAAAAAAAGTTTCCCTTTGTACTTGATTTTACATTAATTTTGACCATTGGGTTAAACCTCTGCTGTTCAAAAATATAATTTATGTGTTTTATCAGAGGATCCTGTTTATTAGGCGTCTACTGAAGATTTTTTCCCCTTTGTATATGCAGCCGCTTGGATGGGGGTGGGGAGCAACCCAGCATACCTGAGTGACGGTCACAAGACCGAGAAAAAGCAGAGGGTTGCCGGATAGGAAGGGTATCAGCGGCGTAATAACTCTAACTCCAAACCAAAAAACTATGGAAGAAGTCTGAGACGATATGGCCCTCAGTCCCGTGCAGTCCTTAAATGGGCAGAGAGTGCTAAGAATCCCACGGTTGACAAAACAAATGATAGAAAGAAGAAGTTCAAGAAACCTGTCATAAAGATTGGAACTCTGAATCTTGGATGTATGACTGGAAAAGGAAGGGAACTTGTAGACATGTATGAAATAAGAAAGCTGGATATTTTATGTGTTCAGGAAACGAGATGGAAGGGGAACAAAGCGAGAGAAGATGGGGAAGGATTTAAGCTATTTTATAGCGGAGCAGATGAGAGAGGAAGAAATGGAGTAGGAATTGTGTTGAGCACTTACCACAAAGACAATATCATTAGTGTGACAATACAGAATGATAGATGATGGTTGTGAAAGTGATTAAAGGAGAAATGATTTTCAATGTAATCAGTGTTTATGCGCCTTAAGTTGGCTGCAATGAAGACAAAAAGGTTAAATTTTGGCAAAACCCAGATGGTTTATCTCTGATATACCTGGTGATGAATAAGTAGCAGTGGCAGGTGATTTTAATGAGCATATAGGATCAAATAACAGGGCAATTCAGAGAATTCCTGGTGGATATGACACAGGAATGATTAATAACGAAGGAGAAAAATTGATTGACTTTGCAGTTGCATATGATATGGCAATATTGAACTCGTTGTATTGTAAGAGAAATTACATAACCTATGCTAGTGGAGGCCATGAAACCCAGCTTGATTATGTTTTGTTTTGAAGAGATCAAATGAGCGAAGTTAAGAACTGCTAAGTCATCAAATGAGAAGGAGTAGCAAAACAGCACCATCCAGTTGTTGGAGAGATAAATATCAAGAAAGCAAGAAAAGGTGAGAAAAGATCGTTACTAAAGATTAAATGGTGGAAAATGAAGGATGCAGAACTGAGAGATAACTTCTGTCAAAGAGTATTAAGTGATATCTGTTGGAGGGCTCTTGTGTCCATGCAGTAAATCGTGCCATGCTTTGAGTGCTATCACATGCGTTGCACCTGATTGATTAGAATGTCATTGTATTCCCCTAACATCTGTATAACAGTCATAACTTTATTTGTAGTTTGTTAATTGTGAGTTTATTGCGTTTTACTGAAGATACCAGAATTCAGTCTCATATTATAGTCGTGTACAATAATCTAGATTTATCATTGCGTATAATCTGGCTGCTGCGGTGGGCACAACAATATCGACGTCAAAGATGAAGTAGGAGAATGGTGGCAGTGCAACTCACAAGTGATCTTAAGAATAGGAGAAGAAGTATTTGGAAGGACATCAGGCAAAGGCCCTCCTGATGACAAAGAGACATGGTGGTGGAATGAAGAAGTGGTAGAAGGTATTAAGGCGAAGAAACAGGCTAGAAAGGAGTATTACTGTAACGTTTCAGTGGACAGGCAAGAAACACCACACAATCACTCGGTCTTAAAGCGAATTTAATCCCCTTTCATGTCCAAAGGTACCACACAAAAACATGTCCTATAGTCACGTGATATTATGTCATTACATTTACAAAGAAAGAAATCAGATCCAAAGAAAAGACTCAAAGCGACAAACAAAGCTGCAAAGAAAGTGGAGATCAGTGCTTCAGCAGAAGCGAGAGAAGAAATGTATGGAGAGTTAGAGACAGTAGAAGGGAAGAAGGGCACCTACAGAATTCCAACATTAAGAGACAGAAAAACAAAAGACCAGGCACACATAAGACAAATGAAAGATGAAAATGGTAATGTATTATACAATGATGAAAATATCAAGAGAAGATGGAAGCAATATTTTTAAGGCCTTTTAAATGAGTACCCAGTTAAGGATTTATTTGGTGCTTGAGTGCTGTCAGGGGCAATTGTACTGCTGAATGCCTTCACTGCACCTGTCATAATGAAGCCCGGTAAGCACTAACTTAAATGGTCTTTTCCACGATGCATCGTGGGCNGAGAAGAAATGTATGGAGAGTTAGAGACAGTAGAAGGGAAGAAGGGCACCTACAGAATTCCAACATTAAGAGACAGAAAAACAAAAGACCAGGCACACATAAGACAAATGAAAGATGAAAATGGTAATGTATTATACAATGATGAAAATATCAAGAGAAGATGGAAGCAATATTTTTAAGGCCTTTTAAATGAGTACCCAGTTAAGGATTTATTTGGTGCTTGAGTGCTGTCAGGGGCAATTGTACTGCTGAATGCCTTCACTGCACCTGTCTAAATGGTCTTTTCCACGATGCATCGTGGGCCTGCAAATACTTTATCTAGGCTATTGAAATAACTACAGAAACCACTTTATTACTTTTCAAGAAGCATTTTCATGGAGTTCATTGGGTGATATTCGAAGGAATCGCATGTCAACAAGCGACAAAAACTTTCCAAGCAGTTTCTCAATATACCTACCTGTACGATTTTTATTCATCCATGCATTTGATAAAAACGTTATAAAACAATGTGATTGAAAGTCTTATTTTAAAGCTTTAAATTAGCATTAGGTGCCACTAAATAGTATTAAAGATTGGTATCTGATGATATCTGCCTTAACAATCAGAAATTTATAAATTCGCACTTTATCGTTACCAGTAGATTTAAACAGATTCCCTTTTCTCCAGTGAGGTCAACTGTTGTTGATGATATCATGTCAGCCCATACTGTAGTCTCAACTATGGATTTAGGAGTGTTCGTTTACTAATTACTTAAATTCAGTAGCTCTATAACGCAGATAAAAAGCTTATTTATTAAGTGTGATGGACGAGGAGCCGTAGCTTAATGGTTAGTGCAGCTGCACAGTAACCAAGGGGCTCCGGGTTCGCTTCCCCGAGCAGGCGAGGAGAATTTGGAACTTCACAAAAGAAAAAGCCATTGGTTGGCGTCAGGAAGGGCATTCGGCCAAGATATTCCTCACTTTAAAAACAAAGTCCCTCTGAAAGGCACCTTCTGAACCTTAATTGCTGGGGAAAAATGACTTTAAAACAACGACAACAACAAAATTTAAGTGTGATGGACCTTAGTTAGGTCTTCGTTATATCTTGACCCAGATACAAACAGTTGAATAGAAATATCACAATATCTCACTGCCAATACAACTTTTGTACTACACCTCGACATAAAAGCCGTGGAGTTCTTGCAGAGAAAGTCCAAATGCCCGTAGGGATCAAGATCAACAGATGAAGGGCCCCCTTTTCTCTTGCAAACACTGTAATCCAAAGCGGTCTGATAGTCTACCCACATAAAAATTATCTTAGTATTTTTAGTTCCTAAACTATCATTGAAATACATCCTGATGCACACCTTATTGTTGTCTCCTTGCAAGCAAAATGTTGGTATTATTCCAACACGGCATCTCAGTGATTTTGATGGCATATGTCCACTTTACTTTATGTTCTTCTGCATACCAGCTTTTAAGTATTTTATGGTCATTATTACATATGAAAGCTTCTTTTCCTGCCCCCTCTTCTCTTTCTTTCCTCTGGTGCTGTGCCAAGCTAACACATCTTACCAGCAACTCCCCTAACCTTCTCCAGATTTCAGTACAACTTTTTGTTGCTACATCACTTCAATACAGTATATCAGAAATGATTCAGAGTTCTCCATGACAACGTTTACGCAGACTGGAACCCACAACATCACGGTTAGAGTATTGATAGGTTCTTAATAATTGAATTCGAGCTTGTAAATATTTGACACCAGAACGGAAATTGGCAGGAAACGGTCAATCTATATTCAACAGATCTTCTTATCAAAATTTCAAGTACTGTCAAACAATACCCAATGGTAGGGATCATTTTAATGAAATAAGCGATCTTAAATTATGGTTATATGATCAAGAACTAATAACCGCTGTCATTTTCCACTGTGAGTTAGGTAAAATAAACTTTTGTCTATAATTCAACACCAAGCTTTTAAGGGGCACGTATGGGGCTATTTGCAAAGTACTAATTTCAAGCAAAAGAATTCTTGTTTTGACCTCAGAATATTCCCTTCTTAATGGCCACAAGTGTTTAAAATAAGATGACCTGCTTTTTCCATTTGAAGAACATTTTATGCAATTATCCTAAGAAAACTCTCAACATCGTTTATCTTTTGCTTTTGACTGACCAAAATGTGGTTGTTGAATTTAAATTTAATCGATTTGATTGAGCTTATTATATTGTGCTGAAAAGAGATGAAGGAAATCATCGTAGCCACAGCCAGATAGCCAAAGACTGATAAAATCGTATCTCTTACTGAAGAATGTTCCTATCATTTTTCTTCATCTCCAAATTCAATTTTATTGAATTTTCTTTAAAAGTTTTCCAAGCAAGCACTCTTATCTGTGAGTTCCACTGCATAAAGGTTGAAATGGACAGCTAAGTACAATGCATGTTTATCAAATAAAAATTCGGAGTTGCTCCAGGGAGGATTTGAACCATTAGTTAAAATAAACACTGATGGTGGACACCCTAACTTTATCCTCCAATAATGAGAAAAAATGAATTATAGGATTTTGTAATTTCCGCGTTTTGTCATTTTCTTTACTTTGTTATCAAATATGAATATTATTAATATTATTAAATAAGCAAAGATGAAAGCAAGTTAATGATATTCTTAAATGTTAAATCTTTCACTCTGTGTTGTTGAGTACTTTTGAGAATTGTGACAATGTCCACAGCGATCATGTGACGCTCAATGCTCTTGGAGTGGTTTAACCACTCTGGCCCATCACAAGATTTCTAGCTTCTGAGCCTGTGCATGTCTACGTGCATACTTACGTGCATACTTACGCGCATACGATTTAGAGACAACTTAACTTATGAAGCAACGTATTTCACACCTACGCAAAACATCAGATTATACAACTTACGTAAGATGGGATGACATAATCGTGAGAGCTGATTAAGTCCTTACAAAGCTCAACTACTCCTTCCCACCTGCCCATAAGAGGACAAGTATATGAATGAGTGTAAAAAAGGTAAAGTGACCAAAATTAATTACTAAAAAACTGTTTTAATTCATTATCAGACAATGCTCCATAATGTACGTTTGTATAAAAGTTCCATCAAACGTTCACTTCAAATTCCAGAAAATAATTTGTGTAAGATTATATTCAGTATTTGATATAAATTGTATAGGAAAATAGGTATGTCTTCCTGAATACGTTTTTTCTGATTTCTGGACGTCAAGGTTTCAAAGGGTCCAAACTGATCTGATCAAGCCTGTAAACTTTGGAACATCTTTGCATCATGCTAAATTGGCCACAAATTGAAAATAGAAGGGGTGATTTGACTGAAACACATAAGTGCATTAAAAATTCTGCTTCTTACAACCCAGTACAGAGGTTCAAGAAATGGAAAATAGGACGTTAAAGTGAAAAAAAGGGAATCCTGTAGAGCAAGGTCTGTCTTCCGTTTAATAGCACCTGAGGATATTAGCATCTAACTTTCATCTCTTTTGGAAGCAAAGTTAATACTTACAATGTCTTTCACTAATGAGGGCCAAACAAAAAAGTGTGGTGGACTGTCTTAGACCTTCTCTTTTTCACATAATTTCTTATACCTAAAGAAGATAACTTCTATCTAAAAGCAAAGAAATGTGCCACTTTAATATCTTTTCAAAAAAGGTAACCAAAAAATGAAAAATTGGATTTGCGTGCGTACATGTATATGTATCATGTAATGTGCATACATGGCATATATCAAAATAATTTTTTCTTCTTTCTCGTTCGACTTGAAATCTCAGGGATCGTCGTACCGAATGGACCTTCTCTATCTTTCTCGGTGCTGTGTCACATCACGTGTCAGGCCTTTTGCTGTAATATCATCCTTGATGTTGTGGGTCCAACTGAGCTTTGGTCTTTTCCTTTTCCTTCCTCCTGGCAGGTTCATTCTCATACATTTCTTTCCTACATACTCTTTATCTCCCCTTTCTACATGGCCATGCAACATCAGCCGTGCGTCTTGCAACTTTTTGGACACCAACTCCGACACCAACTCTTTCCTTATTTCTTCATTTCTAACACGGTCCAGTCTAGTCACACCAGATGCCCAGCGCAGCATTCTCATCTCTGCTACATCAAACTGGCTTTCTTGACTTTTGGTGAGCGACACTGTTTCCACCTCGTATAGCATTGTAGGTCGTATTGTGGTCTTGAATACATTGGCTTTAAGTTTCTTTGGCATGTGCTTGTTGCATAACTCTGCCGTTGCCTTCCTCCAGTTGTTCCACCCAGCTTGAATCCTCTTGACTTCCTTCTCACTTCCTCCGCCCCTCTGAATGGTTGAGCCCAGATACTTGAACTTCTTAACGTCGGGTACGTCTACACCATCGATCTTTCTCGCCGGTCGATCTACCTTCTTCTTCACACACAAATGTTCTCTCTGAACCTGTCGGTCTTCAATCCTCTCCTTTCCAGTTGGTCTCTCCAGCACTCCAGTTCTCGTCCAGCTTCCTCCTTTTCTTCACTGACAAGCGCTACATCGTCAGCAAACATCATGTTGTATAGACAGTCCCTCCTTACCCTTTTAGTCTGTTATGGAAAATAAAAGTGGACTCAGTGCAGTCTTGGTGTAGTCCCACTTAGACTTTGAATGGTTCCGTCGTTCCTACAGCACTGCGTATTAAAGTCCTGGCATCCACATACGTCTCCTGTTTCGCCCTAACATATTTCTCGTTCATTCCCTTGCTCCTGTAACAGTACCACAGCTCTTCCCTTGACACTCTGTAGTAGGACTTTTCCAGGTCGACGAAGATACAGTGAATCTCTTCTTGTCCTTCTCTATACTTCTCTGCCAGTTCTCAAGGCAAAAATGGGGTCAACCGTGTTTCTACTTAGCATAAACCCAAACTGCCGTTCACTAATCCGTATTTCGCTCCTAATCATGCCATCCACCACCCTTTCCCAAAGCTTCATAGTTTGACTAAGTAGCTTGATGCGTTTATAATTTGCACAGTCTTGAATGTCTCCTTTGTTCTTGAATATGGGAAAAAGGGTGCTTTTCCTCGACTCGTCTGGTATGATGACCAAGAAAATCTAATAAGGTATCTCCAATTTTATTCGCCACTAGAAGATCGTTAACATAAACATAGAAATACATGCGCAAAAGAAATTGAGACAGTGAATTTCGTGATTTATGGAACATTGGAATATTTGGGCTGAATTGTGTACGCCCAAAGGACACATTTGCAAATTAAATGGGGCCTGAATGATTTAATGATGGCAGTCTTTGAAATGACTGATGGTGTGACAGACTTTGACGAATAAAACAGGTATAAAATTTGTCTATTGAAAAAAGAATTGTCATGACTTCATTTCTAATTCTAATCACGGAAATTGCGATTCGAAATTATGCCATTATTTATTGCCAAATAATAACTGTAAGTGCCTGAAACACAGTGTCCCCCTTAGATAAAAAAAACTTGGAGGAGAAGATCGATTGCTGTCGGAAGGCTGTGTGATGCCAAGCTGCAACATATGACTGAATTTCTTTTTTATAGTACGTTTTAGCAATATTAAAAAACGGAAGCAAAATGTCACTGTAAGAAGAAAATGAGGGGCAGATAGCAAATATGGGATGCAGTTAGAAGGCAATAGAAGTAAAATTGTTGACAGTAAGACTGGTAGTTGCATCAATTAGCTTTTGCGAGCCACTCTTCACAGCTATATGTCTTTGTTTGTGCTTAGCTTAACAGGATTCTCTCTGACTGACTATATTACAAAAGTTGATACTATATATATATATATATATATATATATATATGTACATCAACCCATAAGATAACTATACTTAATCACTTTATAAAACCTTAAATGTAGAAGTGAGCCAAACTTCATCAGACTTGGTGATAAACTATATGTAAGTACCCCATAAGAAACCATGATAGAAGGTCACTTCAAGGGTGCCAAGAGAGAGCTGCTCTTTGATAAATCAAGAGCATCAATCAAGACAGATGGCAAAAGAGAATTTATGAACGTATTAATTCAACCTTTAAAAGCCAGTTCTTATCGCATTTAACAACAGATCGAAGATTGCACTTAAGAGTAGCAGCCATCGCAACCTTACAAAACAGGTATCAGACAGCTTATATCTACCTCAGAAGGAATAGAGACCTAATACGTAGTCCGATATCTACTTTTTGTAATTCAAATTCGTATCAGTTTCATTTTCTTCCGATAAATATGCCTTTTTTGTTGAAGACTTATACTAGGGATTAGAAATTGGCAGGTGTTACTATAAATGACTTCAATATTACAATATATTGATTAAAGCTGATGTTAATCCTTAAACGTCATTGGGCGTCAACCATAATCCAAATTACTGTCTTGTGATCTTATCACAGAAAAGTGCCTTTGGACGTAAGCCCTTACCCAAACCATTCTGATCCATTAATACGGAGAAAGCTTTTTATCTTGGCTCTGTTTACATCGTTCCACCGAAGTAACTGTGAGTTTTATTATTTATTGTTTTGCGGGTTTTTTCAAAACCAAAAGAGAGCAATCTGAAGAGCGAAATATAAATTGTGAGTCATTAAAGATCATCTCTTGATGTTTCGAATAGTTGGGGGGCTTATTTTTTTGAAGGTTTTTTGTGAGAAACCACTGCAGCTAAAGGACGAAAAATGAAATTGAATCTTTCATGTTAGGGGTATCTGAGGTTTTTTGGATTAATGAAGAATGATGCAATGCTATTGACTTACAAACTGTACAGACATTAAGTGTTCTAAATATGAAGTATAGTTTATTTCATAATTCATAAATGCCGGAGCTAATCACAGGAAATTGTATGTGTAATATAGTTGTTCTCCGTTTTCAACATCATTTACAGCTAGTTCTGTAAATGATGTTGAAAAATAAGGAATGCTGTAGTGACCAAACACATTCTACTTGCTATCTCTGTCAACAGGGAAAAACATGCATTGACAGAGAATTGAACACGCTGTCACTGTACGTGTTACACTAGATAGAACCCTACCACTGAACCATCAATATTTCTTACACGTGATGGAGAAAATGATACGTTGCACGAATACTGTCAACACTCAAAAATTAAAGTTAGGTAAACCTGACCAGCCGGATATTCAGAAAGCAGTGAAGGTAGTACTTTAATTAGAGAGGCAATGCAACAAAACAACACAGAGATGGAAACACGGCCAGGTAGCCTCAGCAGTGGACTGGTGCCTAAGAGGAAAGCATGGTTTTCAGTTTTAGGATACGCATTTCGTTAAGTGAAGATTATGAAATTTATTTTTTATTCACTGTGCCAATTGAAATCAATAGCCCATATCAAAACCCGAATATCTTTTTAGCATAATATCGTATACTTAAGAGATATTGAGGAGGGTATCTTGTTTAAAGTCTAAGCACTTGTTCCAGGGACGTTAGAGCCCGAGTTTAGGGGCCCATAGCCTGTTGACTTGAAAAAACAAGACACGGTCCTTTGTCTGCCATCAGGCATTTGTTCCAACTACTTTGATAGCGTTCTTTCATTATCATAAAACCCTTGTAGAATCAGACCCTTTGTTCATTTCCTACAGCTCCAACGTTGACGAGAAATTAGGATAATTATTGCAAAACCGAATTGTTCTACTCATTTTTGAACCTCCACTAACATTCTGGCAAACAAAACATCATAATTTTCTGTATTTCTATTTCAAAAAATGGCCATCAGTGACTACCAAGCTGGTTTTTTTTTTCTATTTATCTTTCTGATCAAATTGTTTACATCGTGAAAGAGAAATAATTTGGGGGCAAGCAACAAGCTGTCCTTAGGTTTTCTCAAATGACAGGGATGGCAAAGCAGAATCAGTATGCTGAAAGCAACCACAATCTGCAACCCCAATGCCTTACCAAACTGTTTTATCAAGCCAGCCTTGAGGTAAAGTGTACGAAAGGCGATCTTCCCTCAGTTGACGATTGGATTACTACTCAAATAGTAATGGTAAAACAGGTCAAAAGATAGAAAAAGTTTATTACTATGTCTAAAACACTGGTGAATATATCTTGCAGCAAAAAAAAGGTATGGATACATAACCTATACAACTTTCTAGTTGTTGTTTTGTTTGGTTAGAAATATTTTGCAAGGCTCCAATACTGAAATATCATTTTCCAAGTCTTTTCGCGTATTAAAAGTTTCTTAAGACTTAATCAGCACGATTTGGATGTACATTCCCATATTATATATATATTCCCATAAGAAAAGACATTTATGCAGTAATTATGCGGTCCTCTTTCCTTTGTCAGTCGGTCAGCCTCCTCGTTGCCCTGGATGTTGGAGTGCAAGGGAATCCATTGGATGAGTGTGTGTTCATTGTTGGAAAGCTTCTAGGGCAGACACCAGAGTGTGTAGTTTCTTCTTGGGGGGTCTTGTTTATATGCATAAATTATTCATTACACATGATGCGTAACTGGAACACTTTTTAAGTTACGGGCAAAAATTTGGTTTTAATTATTGTATAATCTGAACATAAATTATGATTAAAAAATGAATTTCCAGATTAAGTCTGTAAGTTCTCTTTTGCTCGAAGTACACAGCTACCTTAAAGACACTGTGTAAAACAAAACATTAAATGTTCCGTATGAACTAGACGGTTGTTGGTAGAGTTAAAAAAAATGATATTTCGGTATAAAATTTCTTAAATACTGTTCGTGGAGAGTTTGCCCACATCCCATAAATCTGTCTTTATCATTATACTTATGTACAACTATAGGATAATATCTTGCTATGAATATACCCTGACGTTGTTATTTTACTGGGCTCTAGGTATTAAATAGAATTACGCTTTCAATCGCTCTCAGAATTCTATTTACGTTCCATCCGCCGCCTTTTACGGTTCTGACTTCATCTATCAAGTTTCAAATCATCAAGTTCCGTCGAGTCAATGACGACTCTTGGTGACATCATGCACAATCTGTTTCCACCGCGCCCTGTCCCTCGCGACCTTCTTTAAGGTTGCCAGAAACTTGCCTGTCAATGCCTTTACGCCATCCACCCATCTTTGTCTCTGTCGTCCTCTTCTTCTTCTCCCCTCACACATAGACAACATTAGATCCTTCTATCAACTGTTTTCCTTTTTTATGACATGTCCAAAATATCGTAGCTTTTGTTTTGCTATACGTGTTTCCATCCAATTTTCACACCCATATATGGTTATAGGAAATATCACAGTTTCAACTATTCTGATTTTGGTCTTTCTAGATAAGTCGTCGCGTTTTATGATTTTCTTCAGCTTTGACATTGCTGTTCAAAACTAATACCACCTCCACGTTTTCTCCATTTATTGAGAAGTCTTTGACCCTATCTGTTGTCAATGCCTTAGTCTTTTTTATGCTTCAATAAAGACCACCTTGAGAGCTTTGTGCCTTTACCTTCTTGATAGATGATAGTGATATAGTGATAGACTATCATAGACTATGATATAATCTGGTTATTTTCTTTATTAATACTTTGTATTTTTAAGTTATCAATATAACCTTATTCAGTTTTGTTTTCTTGCTTTTTATTTGCACCTTGTGAAATCTTTTTTATTCTATTGTGCTCATTGAATTTTTCAAGTTTATTTTCCTCACAATATTCTTTGTTATTCTTTAGCACTTACTGAGCTGGTAGCGGATAATGTAGAGAGAGGTGATCATGTGGAAGTGTAGTGGAAAGAAAGAGAACATCAGGAACAAAATAACAGAATCAATGGAAGAGAACAATCCTTTTTGTTAACGTATGTCTTTCTAGAACTTTTTCGAGATTGCCTACAAACAAAATTCAAGGAATACTAAAACCACTGATGTCACGTGGTTAGAATCAGTAAGAAAAATGTATTTTTTGACACCCTATGAACTAACAGTCGTATCCATCACTTAAGTTAACATTATCAACTTGTTCAATTAAATTAACAAAATCAATTAACACAAGTCAGGTATGGTGTCACTCCTGAAACTACTCGATCCCTGTCACCATGTGGAC
>RDPX01000101.1:1056688-1086578 GCA_003991215.1 Morbakka virulenta
CATCAAGGTCTGCTTCTTCTTTTGCAAAAATCTTCAAATTATCGATGAAGAGTAAATGGTTGATTTTATCCTTTGTTCTGGAAAACTACACCACTTTCAAGATTAGTTCCTCCGTTCCAGCGGTGTTCATACCAAACAACATCTTGGCCAATTAAAATGTACTCATTTGCCCATACCATCGGTAGAATCATCAAGGGCTGATAGTGTCTTGATCAGAATTCACTATCAGCTAGCTTTTGACATCCAACTATAAGGTGTTCCGCTGTTTCACTATGTTGGAAACATACTATATATCTCCCACTCTCCATTAATCCTCTTATTGTTTCCAAGACCTGATCTCAACCATCTGCTCAACATAGTCATTATTGCCGCTGTCCTTCTGTGATTCAGGATCTGGGATAACTACAAATGAAATTCCTGATCTTGGTCTTTATTGACTCTGTTTTCCTGTTCTTTTGCTTCATACTTCTCCATTCTTCTAGCTTTAACGCCATTCTTCAACTTGCTTTTAAACTTCTTCCAAGCTGGTTTCCATTCTCCTTGAATTATTTCCCCTTCAATCGATATTTTGCCTTCATGAAAATGGCTTCTTATTCCAATATTCTCCATGGTCTTTATTGCTTCGGTCACAATTCAATTCTCCTCCCTCAACATTTCTCTCCTCTGCATAGCTTTAATTCAGTTATTTGTAGAACTTGCCATAAAACAAGCAACTCTTACCTTCGTTTCTTGACATCGTTTCTCTCGACATCCAGTCATGGTGTACTTTAGATTCCTGTAGTACTGGTTTACTTCAAAGATACATCAATCAATGATTAATTGTTCCACCGTTCCCAAAACACCTTCTACCGCTCCTAGTTGACCTTTGTACCCTATTTCATTTTTCATGAGGTGTTATCTAATTCACTTTGCTACAACTCCTGTCATTATTTTGTATGAAGTATTCAAACACGTTATTGGTCTATAATTCTCTTCATCATCTAGGTTTTTACTTTTGGGAAGTAATACTGCTCTTCCAGTCGGCCATAAAGTCGGTATCATAGGATTATTTTCCTTCAGACCGGTAAATGCTCTGGTAAGTGCTCTTTGAGCAGACTCGACCTTTTTCAACCAATAATTCTATATACCGTCAATTCCTGGGGCTGTGCATGCTTTTCTCTTTACCACTCTTTTTCACTTTATGAAACAACATCTTGGTCAATTATATTGTGCTCGGTTGTGTATTAATTATAAGCTAGCTTTGTTTGTCCCTGTTAATCTTTTGATTTAGCTTTCTTTCTACCTTCTCCATCCACGGCATCTAAGGTGTTTGACAGGTTTACATATTTGTATCTTACTTGGTCTAACCACAGTTCTTTCATACTCCTCAGCTTGAAATTCCTTATATTCTTTTGGCTTTTGGTCCTTACGTCTTTGAGGATGTCTCTTTCTGTAGCTGTCGCCGGTTTGTTTTTGTTAGCAAATGTTCTCAATTTGGATGCAAAAGCTTTTCCCATTGGATATACTTTATCAGTTATTTCTGGTATAGTATTCAGATCCCTTAAATACAATTCCAGTAGCTCATTTCCACTTTCACAAATTTGATTATCAAGTTCAATTTTCTGTGGTTTCATACAGGTTCCGTATTTAGCATTAAATAATGCGACAGATTCACCAATTCTATTATGAACAATGCTTCTAATTACCGACCCACTTTTATTAATTTGTCTCCGGCAATCTAATTATCTTTAGGTTGCCCATTCATAATAATGAGCTGTTCTATAGCCTCCCTGGCGTAGTCTATTGGCTCCTTGGCGTTTTCATCTTGCACTTACACCTGCTGTTGCTCTTCCCTTTGTCGTACTAAGATAAATTCATTATATCGGGCTCTTTCTTTAACCTAGCAGTATTTTCTCTTCCCCTCACTCCTTTAGTAAATACCCAAACTTTTAAGCTCTCTTCCTCATCCATAATAATCAAACTCATTTTTATTCCTGTCCTCCATTCAATGTGTTTTCTATTATCGCTAGCTTTTTTTACATTTACTTTTTGATCTACAATATCTTCTTGGCCTTGCTAATTTCCCTATCCTTACTCCTTGAATCTCTTAGCATTGTCAATTAGGTTTTGAGCTGTTCTTTTTTATTCTGGATAATCAATTTCCCATATATCTTTCATTCGTAGGAGGGGGGTGGGGGTAGAAATGTAATACCTTCACCACAACAATTTGGCATTCTACTACGATTATTAACAAAATTAGGTAAAATTTCTGTCAATTTTTTATATACAGAGTCCAAATGGTGAAATTGAAAATTTGGTACTTTATCGATTTCCAATTATATAACCTTTTTAACATATATCTCAAGTTTCCAGTGGATATCCCCGGCCATTTTTGGGGCACTTCATCTTGCACTACTATGAAGACTAAAGCTATAAAATTTCTCAAACCAAAACCCCTCTGCAATGTGGTGATTATGCAGTGACAAAGTCCAACGCATCGGCTGCTAGGACCAATTAGCAAATACCCTTTGTAATGGGTCTACTTTTTCACTTGATTACAATATCCTTAAAATACTTTTAGTGCCTTTTTTATGTTCTTGCTAATTTCAGCTGTGGGACTGAATTCTAAGCATTATAACCCAGAGTTTCATTTGGATACAAGAATATTGTCTTTGGAAGGTAATCATCAACAGATCGATGTTTCACATTCCATTGCATGTTTGCTTAGCAGAAAAATTCTAAAACGTCAGAAGTTAGGAAATACAGTTCCCATAAGTACAAGAGTATACCTGTCTCAGCCCTGACACATCGTCATAGGATCTCTTCGGTTACTGGAAAATGCAATCATTTTAATTATAATGACTGTAATTTTCATGCAAAGATCTCTGCTATTTTCCAATTGGCTAGGATTTTGGACTTAAAACCTAAAACATTGCTTTGACATATTTTTGTATTTACGTGCCACTACTTCAAATCCTGATCAGACAAAATAATTAGAATTTGGCAAATCAGGAGAAAAATCAGATAGAAACTACAGTGTTATCAAAATTGAATAATTTTCCTAACGTGAAACCTATCCGAATTGAATTTACGGAGGGCTCTACGTGTAATAGGGTACAGACATGATTTTATTTCCTGATGTGCAATTGGCCATCACGAGGACCATTAGTGTGCCGACAGTAATGTAAGGAGTTCAAGATTATATTTTTTAAACAATTTACAAAAATAGGTTGTTGACAAAGTAAGTCACATCAGCAGTAAGAACTGTTTTAATTCAGTATCTCTGAAGTAAATATTCCCTTCGGATTTATTGATGCAAGCATGGCAACTATAAGCATTTTCTTACCATTTATATTTTTTTTCTTCCTTGATGTTGGAATCAGATGCTACTGCCTTGACAAAAATATTGTCTTGCTACAAAAGCCTTAAATCTGTATACATGATTGGGACAAGATGTTCTATGATAGGGACCAGGGAAAGAATGGCTAACTCTATTGACAGACGTCGCTCCAAAATGTTCTTGCTATGGAAGCGGTGTCTATAGTTCAAGTGATAGAGCATGGGGTCATACTAGCCTTAGACACTGTTTGACGCAGTTTGTCATATACATATTTTTCACATTTCCATCATTCCAAATTCTTTTTTTCCCTCTAATCTCTTTTAATCTTCCTTTAATATCTTTTAATCCTTTTCTCCTAATCTATTTTATCTAATCTGATTTAATAATGTAAAATTTGATAATATTATATTTTTCTCAAATAATTTGCAGTAACATGCCTTATAAATTAGATAATGGACAGAACCGAACCCGTGGGCTAACAAAAAATAAAATATTCAATGACACGTCTTTGCCATGAGCCAATCAGCAAAATTTTGATAATTTAAGTTTATTACCAGGAATAGCATACTATTGATCTCGATTCTGGAATGCAGAGTCCTAAGTAAACTCTATATTACAGCTTGTTCAAATACACAGCCTAAATATTTAGCACTATTAAAATGTTGGGATGCTGTCGGTGTTAAAGGTGGTACGTTTGCAGCATTTTTCTTGAAAAGACCTTAAAATTTGTAACTAAGAGCTTTAAATCTGCTTTTAACGTCTAAGTGAAAATTACTGCCCCCTTCGCAGTAATAGTTCTTCTCTCTTAATAGATTAACAGAATTATTTAGGATTCAATCACTAGCCTTGATTAATAATATTGAGTAGATAGTTAATGTATTTGTAATCAATCTGTCTTCAAGGGCCTGATGCCAATCTGTTTTTTATGGTTTGTTTTCAATCTGTTGTTTATGGTTTGTTATCAACCCGTCGTCCATGGCCTGTTGCCAATCTGTTTTTTTATGGTTTGTTATCAACCCGTCAACCATGGCCTGTTGCCAATCTGTTTTTTTATGGTTTGTTATCAACCCGTCAACCATGGCCTGTTGCCAATCTGTTTTTTATGGTTTGATTTCAATCTGTTGCATTGTGTGCTGAACAAAAGAGTGTTGCAGTTGGTTTGTCCAACAGAATGTGTTTTCAGCTTTGTGACCATAAAAGTCTCATTGCTAAAAGTCATTTTACAAAGGAGGATAACGGCAGACTCGCATATAAAGGGGAAAAAGAATACAATTTGTCAATAATTATCACGATATTTGCAAAATATCGCTCTCACTGGAACATCTATACCTTCAGGAGTATTTGAACTATATTTCTAGTGAGTTGCATTCAAATGATTCCACTTTCTGAGAAGATATTAAATCCACAGCAACAATATAGTCTTGATTGTTGAGCTTCAATTCAGTACGAAAACTTGAAGTTAGCACTAGTGGCTTACTGAACAGGCGAACTAATTTTACACTGCAAAGTATCATCAACCAATTTAAGTATCAATTAAAACTACTACATTGAAAAGATCTAATTTTCTCTTTTCAATTATTGAGCACTACGGTAATGACAGGATGAAATAGGAGTTTCTCTTCTTTTTTTGAAAAACAGATTCTAGGGTGATGATGCAAACATTCACTTATTCTCAAAGTAAAGAATTGGGAAGTTGAGTGCACTGAGAATACGTTAAAAACACAAACTCAAGGAACATATTAGCTTCAAAATCTCTCCCTGGACATCGGTGAGGTTGGGTTTTCAAAAAAGTATAGAATTCTCCATCTTGCAATCCAATAGTATAATAAATGCCATAACAGTTTGGAGGCGTTTTCAGACAACTTTAAATAAAAATTTGTCAAAAATGAATCGCAAAACGTGTGAATATTTACAATTATGATAAAGTTTCTATTCACATACAATTTGCCATCACACCACTAAAGGTGAAAGTGGATCCCAGTTGAGAAAGACTAGCTTACGTAACGAATGCTCTACTTTCAATTTAATAGATCTGTACGTTGAAGCTAAGTTATCAAGAAGTTGTGCTGCACATCTGCTCTCACATCTTCATGTTAAAAGTCTCAAATATGTTTAGATTCTGGGAAAGAGTATGTGTCTATGATATTCAGAATTTTTTTTATATGTCCATTTTCTTTGTTACACGTAAGGCGTCAATATCTCATGTTAACTTGGGCATCTACTGGTCCAATACAATACTTTCTTTACATATTCTAACAATTTTCTAACCCAGAAGGTAGTTCTTTGACTCCATGTCTGATGTGATCATCTTGGGTCATATTCTGAAACTCAAATATTTGAACAGATGGTCAAAGACGGCAGATGTGTTGAAAGGTGCGTGAAATAAAACGGTTTCTGAATGATGTTGCTCCACAAAATGGTGACCATTAAACACTCGTTACTTAAAAAGATACACAATCAATTTAAAGTAAAAGAAGTAGATTGGAGAAGTAACAACATATATTTGTGTCTTCCCTCAAGGTGTTCGTTATTGGTTGAGGGGAGGGAGACTACTGTATACGTTTAGAGAGCTAGCTAAAACGAATGAATTAGAATACAGAATTAAACTAATGAATGAAGTATTTTCCGGTCGTATTAAAGAGCAGGGCAATGTAGTGAAAGCGAATGTCAGAGTCATAATTTATGTGGAATAAATTGTTTCTGTAATATTTCTTGTTACAGTTTGGCAGTTTTTAAGCGTTTGCTATATAGAAAGTCATAAGACTGCTATGAGGTTAAAAAGCTAGGTGTGAGTTTCACCTTAGCTCAAACAGAATACAAGTTTCTCTTACAGATGTAAGAGCTTTATCATGTCTTGAGTCCTAAGCTTTTTCTGAGCTACGTTTTGAGAGATACTTCTCCCATCGTCAGGCTACTGAAAAGACTTGGAGTGGCTGTTTTAACATCTATAGAATACGATTTGTTACGAGGGCCTATGTGCTTATTGTTATGTTTGTTTTTCTTTATGATTTAGAAGTTTATGAATAGTTCCAGAAAATTCTGCTGTTATTGTAAAACTAAAACCAGGACAATAACGTTCTCTCAAAGGACAGCCTCTCATTCAAGGTGATGTCAAGTGTAAAGAATACACCCCTAACGAACTCAGACATGAAGCCTAAATCCTTTTCAATATTCTTGGCTTAGCAACAGTGTTTTATAGGTGTTAGCATTAATGCTTTTTAGTACGTGAACAAGTGTCGAGTTGCACCGGGAATACGACGAACAGGGGGAGATTTTGAACACCAATGGATACAATTGGAATGACTGTTACTCTCGTGCCTCATACCTTCTTTATCTTTCATGCAAGGTTTTGATATTTCTCAATCTTTTCTACCTCTTTGGAGTTTACCCTCGTATCATAGGGAATGGTAAAGTCTATAATTTTAGCGTATTTTGTTTCTTTGTCTATCACAATCATATCAGGACGTCTAACCCTTAATCACATGGTCAGTTTCATATTAAAATCCCATAATATCTTACATCTCTCATTTTCTTATACTGATTCTAGTTGATGTTCGTTCCGCTTTGGCCTTACTTCTACCCTAATTTTACGGCACACTTCCCAATGGATTCGCTTTCCAACACAATCGTGTCAAGGTTTGTACTTTTTTTGAGCCAAATAACTGCATTTATTAGTGATATGTTTCACCGTCTCATCTATCTGTTCACATATTTCATTTTGCATTTACTTTCTTCTTGTGTCTTGTCGATCTTTGCTTTGATAATGTTGGTGCGTGTTGCTTGTTCATGTGCTTCAATTATCATTTATTTATTTCAACTCCTGCATTTCCATTTATCTTTGCCTACTTCATTTTGTACCTGTCTTCAAAAATGTCCATGTAAGGTTTTTTCATTCCAAACCTGATGTTATTGGGGGATTTTTTTGCGGCAACTTATACCCAACTTCGGTTTCTCCCTCATATTCATTTGCCACTCTACTGCTTTTAGTAAGCTTTCTTCACTGTTGCATACATATCTTTCAATTCCAATAACTGCGAGGTTTACAATATCTTCCACATTAAGCAATCCTTTCTCTTTCTCTATTAAAACTGTTATCATAACCTATGTACCAATCGCCTAAGAACAGCTCGGAGAAATTACCAGCGAGAGATACTGAATGAAAACAAAAATAATCCTAAGACATTCTGGAAGTGTATAAAGGACATGTTCCCTGTTAAATCACAAAACAAAATGTCAACCCCTTCATCCCATAAAAAATAAGGGGCAGAACGTTTTAGCAATTATTTTGCTGGTGCTGTGCAAGCAATGAAAACTGCTAGTAACATACTTAAAAACGTTGTATGGAGCATACCGAAATATGATCCATTGCGAACAAACAGTGTTTTCAGATTTCAATACGTCTCTGTCATCTTTGTACGTAATCAACTGAAAAAGCTGAGCCGAAAAAAACCGACTAATCTGGACAATCTTCTAGCAGCACTTTTGAAGGACTCAACAGAATTTATCGTAAAACCACTCACACATCATCAATTTGAGTCTAAATACAGCTACTTTCCCTACCATGTGGAAGTCAGCAAGAGTGGTTCCAGTCCACAAAAGCGGAAACAAAGATCTTGAGGCAAACTACAGACCTATATCAATCCTCCCTATACTTTCAACGATCATGGAAAGGGCAGTGTACAGTCAGCTTTTGTCTTACCTGGAAGCCAATAAGCTACTTATTTTGCAGCAATATGAATATCGAAACAAACACTCCATTAGTCACGCAACAATGAAATTCGTCGACGATGTCCGGAGAGATATGGATAATGGATTAATGGTTGGAGCAGTATTCATAGACCTTAGTCGGGCATTTGACACGCTTGGTCATGCCACATTAATGGCTAAACTGAAAATGTACGGAATTTGCGGACAGGAAATTACATGGTTTAACAGCTACCCATTTCACCGCTCGCAAGTAGTCCTTATCGGAAACTCACAAATACTCAAAAACTATAAAATTTCCACTATTCAATTTAGGCTCGTTTTGCAGCATTTTCTCTGTCTTACTGATGCTAATAGTCTTGGATCAGCCCTAAAGTAGTTTTTTAGCTTCCTATTCTCATTATGTTTTTCCTTTTTCCTTTCTGTTTACTAATGTGTCAAAACAGGACTACATTGATAGCAGTTTTTACAGTATATGTAAAATACCAATGTGTTGATATGTATTTCGCATATATGTATTGTATCCTGTATAAACATCATTAATTCAATAATAATAATAATAATAATAGTAATAATCTTCATCACACTGCTGAAAAATATCTGTTGTCTTCTTCATCACTAGAAGAAGGTGAGCAAAGATCTGTGTCATCAATTTTTGGAAGCTCAGTAAATATTGGTACACGTATTTCTTCATTATGGGCAACTGGTCGAATAGCTGAAGGGATACTTGGGTACTGTAAATATTGCTTGTTTTTCTTACTGAAACCTTTTACATTGACAAGGCAGAAATAGCAGTCATCTAAATGATTGCTTGGTTCTCTGCAAACCATAGGCACTCAAAAAGCTTGAGTTTTGCATTCTTTCCTTGACACCATGATCTCAAGGTGTCAGCACAGGTTTTGCACACTTAGAGAGGAGCCCAAAGCTTGTCTCGTTCTCCAAGTGGTACTTTGAAATAAGCGAAATACACACTCTTAACAAAGTCAGTAATGTTGCGCCTCTGATTCTTCAAAGTAAAGCTCTCACAAATGTAGCAAAATATATTTGGATCACTTGAGCACTGTCTTCTGTGAGATGTAGAGGCCATTGTTAGGTCAGTAACACATCCTGCAGACAAGAAAAAAAATTTGTTAGCTACCTGAGTTGTTCCTTGAATTTCTACCCAACCTCCCACACCTTAGGCATTGTTTCACAAAATAACCTGCAGAATAATAACAATAAATAACTAAATTTAATGATAAAATCAATAAAAAACACTACCTGCAAACGAGTGTTGTGTAAGTTAAAATCTGTTTGTTTACTTTCGTATCATAAAAAATGGTTATGTTATGCATGTTCTAAGAAAACAAAAATTTTCTTCAATTAATTGGAAGACCAAATGAAAAGTAAATGTACCAAAATGAACCATATAATCTGGCCTTTTTTGTTACACTGTTTGATAGGATATTATTTTCTTCAAAATTCATGAAAAAATATAAATATGTATACTGCCAAAACTTGATGTGATGGAGAAAATCTAAGATCAGATTTAAATTCAGCACCCTCAAATTAGTCAAAAACTGTTTTTAAATTCCATGCCAGAGGAAAAAACATTTCTTTATTTACCAGTGTTCTTGTTGTTTTTGTTGTTTTCTTGGCCTGTATATATTCACTTTGGTTTTATATTGAAGAAAGCCTTAGTACAAGCTATTAAAAAACGCCTAAGGCAAGCTAATAAATTCTGTGAAAATTTTATGATATTCACCAATGGAAACTGGTAATGAAGATTTTGAAGGATACTCAAAAATAAATTTAAAATGGATTACAAATCTTGTAAATAATAGACAAAAGAATGTGATCTAAATGAGTGTAATCAGGGAAAACAGATACATCATGCATTATGCAAAATTCTTGCATGCAATACCCAAATATCTCAAGTAAAATATTTGATGCCACTATCTTACAAAGATATTATTCAATGATTACGAAAAAAAATATTATTTTTTGTTGATTTCGAATATTATCGCTAAACCCTTTCCACGGACAATTTTTATTCTATGAAAAGTTTATATCAGCTAAAATCATCATCATTATCATTATGATAGACAAACCAGAGTTTCAATGTCGCAATGACAAAAACTGACCTCCACAAGAAGTTGATAAGACAGAAAAATTTAGTTTTTGGGGTTTTTTTTATTAAAGCGAGTGAAAATGGCACTTTTTAAGATAGTTCTCAATCACCTATCATTAATAAGCAACATGTAAGAGAAGATGGACAAAAGGGGGAAAAATAACGAAAAGGGTATCATAAACAGCTGACCCCAGGGTGAATGGACCCACTGGTCTCCCGAAGTCACTCAACTTTCATGTCTGGATCCAAGTAGCTGCATGCGCGTGGCAGCGGCTCACACCCCGGTAAACCGCTTCAGCGAGTGGACTAAACGACATGAGGGTAGCCAACAACTTGTTGTTGGTGATAGTGCACGTCTCGCACTAAGCGCACGAAGTCGGGAAGCGGCAGATTGGCGGAAGAATCTTTTTATAGACCAACGGCAAGAAGGCGCAACCTGCAAGTGCATCGTGGTATGCTGAGCGCACAAAGAGGCGTTTAACTACCAGTTGCCAGCCACCGGTGGAAGGCAATGGCAAATTACCACCTTAAAATGCCAAGAAAGTCATGTTGGATGCACAAAAGAATGTCCAACATCAACAGCGTGAAGGGGACTGGTAGGACTAGCACCTCCGGACTCCGACCGTCATCAAGAGGTTGTCAGAAATAAATACACACAAAGAATCGGTACCTGTAATGTGAGGACGTTGTACCAGCCCGGAAAACTACATAACATCAAACAAGAAATGCATAGGCTAAATGTTAACATGCTGGGGCTATGTGAAACGAGGTGGTCAGTTTCACCATGGATGGATACAATGTCATATACTCAGGCGGAAGCAGGTATGAGAAGGGAGTAGGAGTTATATTAGACCCAGAACTCAGCAAGTGCCTTATAGGATATTGGACGCTATCAGAAAGAGTTATGCTCGTGAGAATCAAGGGCAAGCCCTTCGACATGAGCATCATGCAGCTATATACTCCAACAGCAGAAAGTGACGATGAAGATATTGATCTATTCTATGAGAAACTAGATGAAGCCAAGAGGCAATGTAAATCACAGGACATTGTCGTAGTGATGGGCGACCTTAATGCAAAAGTTGGCAGCGAAGAAATACCCCAGGTGACAGGAAAGTTTGGACTTGGAGAGATGAATGAAAGAGGAGGGCGATGGATCAGCTGGTGCAAAGCCAACAATCAGTGCATCACTAATGCACTCTTCATGAATTCCGCACGACGCAGATGGACATGGAAAGATCCAGGAGACAGAACACAAAATCAAATTGACTACATCACGATAAACCATCGATTTCGGAATGCAGTAACGGATTCAAAGAGTTATCCTGGAGCTGACGGCGACAAAGACCACAATCCCGTTGTCTGCACCATCAAACTTAAATTGTGTAGGCTAAAGCGTGCCACGCCGCATGCAAAACTTCAGTGGAACTTGCTCAGAGAAAGCGAAGAGATAAAAGAACAATATGCAGTTGAGGTTAAAAACCGCTGTCAGGTCCTTGAGAGCGACGACTCCAGCAAGTGGGCAGTCCTTCAAGAAGCCGTAGTGGAAACAGCGGAGAACATAATACCTCCAATCGAGAGAGAAAGTAAGAACCGATGGACGAAGCCCAAAATCTTAACATTGATGGGAGAACAACAAAAGGTACAACAAAGGGACTCAGATCAGTATCGGACGTTGAATCGCGAGATCAGGAGGAAGTGCAGGGACGCAAAAGAAGAATGGCTCAATGACCAATGTGCCGAAGTAGAACGATACGAGGACTACGATTCTACATCGATGCACAAGAAAATCAACAAGCTAGTAGGAAAGCGGTCATGCTTTGCAAGCGGCTGTATCAAGGGACGAGACGGATCTTTGTTGATGGAAAAAGAGGAGCTCATGGAAAGATGGGCAGAATATACAGAAGAGCTGTTTATGGACAACAGAGGTGGAAAACCAAGATACTGAAAAGTGAAGTTTGAGCAGCCATTAGAAAGATGAAGAGAAACAAGCCTACGGGACCAGGTAGCATATGCATTGAAGCCATCCAAGGACTAGAAGAATTTGGAGTACAGAACGTAACAGATATCCTTAACGAAATCTATGGCAGCGGCGAAATACCATCGGATATGTCAAAATCTATATTCATAGCCTTGCCTAAAAAACCAGAGACAACAGAATGTGAACGGCACAGAACCATCAGCCTCATGAGCCATATCACCAAGATCCTTATGAGAGTATTCATGGTAAGAACACGCAGAGAATCCAGACCAGATATTAGTAAACATCAATTTGGATTCGTTCCATACGCAGGCACACAGAATGCAATCGTTATTATGAGAATGGCTGTCCGAAAGAGCGATAGAGATGCAACAAGACCTGTTTGTATGTTTTATCGACTATAGTAAAGCATTCGACAAAGTGAGACACGAAGTAATGCTGGACATATTGCAATCTCTGGACATCGATGGCAAAGATATTAGAATACTGAGGAATGTATACTGGGAACAGCATTAAGCAGAAGAAGACATTTTGTATGGCCATAAGCAAGAAGAATGAACAGGTCAACTGTGCCTTGGAGATCTCTGGACAAAGAATGCAGCAAGTCAACAGGTTCATCTATCTCGGCAGCATGATCCAATTGGACAGCAGATGCGCTAACGAGATCAAGCGAAGGATTGTCAAGGCGAGGGAGACATTCCAGCGCATGTCGAAAGTACTAAAGAGCTCCTCCATCCAAGTAAGAACCAAGATAAGGATAATGAAGTGCTATGTTCTTCCTATTCTGACATACGGTTGTGAAAGCTGGAAAATCACACAAGAGATTAAACGCAGTTGAGATGTGGATGCTGAGAAGAATATTGAGAATACCATAGACAGATCATATAAGTAACGAGGAAGTACTGCGAAGAGCCAGCTACGCCAAGGCAGTCATGAAGGAAAAGGCAGCTATCGATTTTCGGACATGTAATGAGGAAAGAAGGCCTGGAGAACCTAGCAATAACCGGAAAAATACAAGGGACAAAATGGAGAGGAAGACCAAGAATAAGGTTTTGAAGACCATAGCTGCAGTGACCAACACTACTGTTGTGGAGAACGAGGGACAGGAAGCTATGCAGAAACATGATCGCCAACGTTCTGAAAGGACACGACACCTAAAGAAGAAGAAGAAGAAGTATCATAAACATTGAAAATCATCAAAGTTGAGGATCAAAATAAATCAATGTCAACAATCTGGGACAAAAATGTGTTCTTTTGTATCATTTTCTCATTCCCAAAGGCTGCAACTACTTCCTTTTTTATGGCCTTCATGGTGCTATCACAAACAAACGTTTTCACTTTTATTCGCATTCGCTTTTGTGCTGCACATTCTTTAAAAATCTTACACATCAATGTGAAACAACATTTCCTGTTAATAAACTTCGTTAATTAGCATACTTATTGAAGAAGCATATAAAATTTTAAGTCTCTAGATTGGCTTAAACAGCCTTCTTTTGAAACATTTATTTCTCAATGAATAAGGGGTAAAACACCAAATAATGAGAAAATACAAAAGCATACCCCGTAAATATGTACTGAATTTACACAATACAAATGCTAACATTCAATAAAGTTTTTAATATTTTGGTAAAATAATTTGGATCAGCTCAAATTGGAAAAAAGGAAAATATCTAACTTACTATTACCTG
Organism: Morbakka virulenta; assembly: GCA_003991215.1. NCBI lineage: Eukaryota > Metazoa > Cnidaria > Cubozoa > Carybdeida > Carukiidae > Morbakka > Morbakka virulenta. Next base: position 1,070,488 of record RDPX01000101.1, read on the forward strand.
ACATTGACAATATTTATATTGGATTCATATTCATTGAGAGCTATTAAAATCGACAGAAAAGTAGAACTACAGAAGAAGAAGAAATTATTTTAGAAGTTAGACGATGGTTTTACAATACCTTAAAGCTAAAATCTAAAAAAATAATCTGTGTGGGCTACGTTTCCATTCTACAAGAAAGTCTTCAAATATAAGGCGATTTAACTTTTCATGTTCGAATGCAAGAACACGGGTCAAAGAAGAAAAAACGCATTCAACACGTGTTGATGAAAAGCCTGCAGTTATGGCTACTTCAAAAAGCTTGATTAAAACAGTTGCACTCTTTTCATGGTGGTATTGGATTGGATTGTACACATCTAAAATATTGTCTCGGCCACTGATGGCCGCAGAAAACACGGCTGAGAATGCGGCATTCACAATGAAGGTCTTCGACCGATAACTTCTGTTCACCGAAAAAATCACGAATATATGGAATCGTGTTTGAGTAGTTAAATAATGGAATGAGTACCGATGATTTCAAGAAGTGCTGTGAATCTGGAGACAATGATTCCATTGATATTCATAGCTGAATGTTTTCATTTGAAAAACGTCTTGCAAACTCTGCTTCAATCCTATCAAGACATTTAATGAAGAATGACGATTTACATCGCTTGCTTTGCTCTGATGGAATACTGTCAGAAACAACAAAATCAGCCATTGCTTTTGGAAGATGCTTTGATGCTCTGTGTGGGTAATTTTCTCCAAGTAAAGTGGACATATCCTTCTCATTAAAATACTTGTCGATAACAGTTTTTGCTTTGCATTCATCCATCTCACAAGAAAGGCAGTTCTCAAGTGCTCTTCACAACGGAAATTGCTGAGGTGATATTTTCGGGCGATAATTGCAACTGCTCAACCATGAAGTTGATTGGTGTTAGAATTTCCATTAGCATAGCATTTACAAAAACAAACTGCTGGTTTTTAACTTGACGTAATAAACCAAATGCCATGCCACGATCCTCACTTTTTAATTTGGTACTTTTAGCGGCAATATTCAAGCATTTTACAATATCAAAAACGTTTTTATTGATATGCTGGGTGCTTTCGTAATGGCCAGACCATCTTGTCACAATCAGCCTAATCAACGAAGTTCCTTCATAAATTTCGGCAACAGCGGCTTTTTAAAAAAATTATACAGGGTCTGTGTGACTTCGAAATAATCCTTCACCTCTGACAAATTTTCCATGACATTTGTGAATATCAGATTGATTCTATGCAAATAGCAGTGAATATACAATACTTAACGGTCACAATAGTCAGTAATACGTTTTTGCAGTCCTTTCACATCACCTGACATTACAGACGCGCCATCAAAAAGTGAAAATACCATCCGCCGAACGGTCTTCAACATTCGAAATATCTAAGCAATATTCTTGGATGTTCTTGCCAGTCATATAGGGGCATACCAAAGCTTGAAAAAAAAAGGAAGCCCTAAAATTTCGAAATCCATAGTTTCCTGGGGGTAGTAATCACCGCCTTCATACCCACCCCCACCTAACTTCATATAATCCAACCCCCAGCATAGATTTTAACCCAAACAACCATTTATTTGTTGCAAGAAGAGCAAATCTGAAAAGAACGTTGGCATGTCTGAAGTGTAAGTCACTGCAAGGTTTGGGATAATTTTTGTTTGGACTGTACATGGATGGAATATTTCTCAACAAGGAAATAAGAACACAACTCCACAATCTCATGCCCGGAAACTTTTCAGCACTGTGCGAATGTCAACCACTACCTAAAAAAAATAACTTCCAGCGTTAAGATCAACCCCCATCTAGGTAGGTTGATATTGCCAACTTACTTTCAAAGGGGTTAGAAAATGTCTCAACCCCAGTAAGGGGGGTGGAAACTATGTAACCTCTACCTCAACACCCTTTATCAACTCAAAAGACTAAATAATATATTTATTGGCAAATGTCGATCACCTTTTTAAAAAATGTTGAACATATGTATTCGAAATGTCACAGAACACTGTTTCAATATAACCATTAGTGAGATTAAACAAACCTATATCTTAAATGCAAAAGTAAGAAAATGCGTGCACCAACCCTTGTGGTACCTAACACCGCAAGTCCAAGGAAGACATGATCTATTTTACACAAAAACTCAAGTTAAATCAACAAAATCATTATCTGTATTCATAAAAATATATTTTCANCTATGTAACCTCTACCTCAACACCCTTTATCAACTCAAAAGACTAAATAATATATTTATTGGCAAATGTCGATCACCTTTTTAAAAAATGTTGAACATATGTATTCGAAATGTCACAGAACACTGTTTCAATATAACCATTAGTGAGATTAAACAAACCTATATCTTAAATGCAAAAGTAAGAAAATGCGTGCACCAACCCTTGTGTTACCTAACACCGCAAGTCCAAGGAAGACATGATCTATTTTACACAAAAACTCAAGTTAAATCAACAAAATCATTATCTGTATTCATAAAAATATATTTTCATTCCTTGAATCTCCTTACAGTTTTTGTCGGTTGTACCATCTGCATAGATGGTGAAGAGTTTTGCTTCACGTATTTCGTTCGCTATTGCTTTTTTCACGAGACCAGCCAAATACTGACCATTTGATTTTGAATTTTTGCAGATAGATACTTGGCATTCTTTGGCAGTTTATGGTGAATCTCTACTAACTTTGGATTCATTGGAAACAATAATTGGTTAAAGTCTTAAAAATTAACCGTCTCCCTCGATGGAATTTTCTTCATCTCCTCTGAAAGGTAAACCATTTGATGATAAGAAACGAATTACATTAAAAACAGCGAACAGTCACTCCTTTTGATCAGATGTAACTTGCGTGATTTGAGTCCTTACATCTACATGTTTTTCCCCCCTCTGAGTGCGCTCCGCCCATATCTTCATTGCTTCTTGATGACTTTGAGAACTATTGTGACCAAGAAGTCCCTTTCCCTTTGCTAGCGCATTTTTCCAATTATTAAATCCATCTTTCCAAAGTGTTTTTTCTTTCTGTGTCGGTAGAAATACTCGACAGCCAAAACAAAAACACGAGTCTAGATTTTCACAATATTCGAGCCATGAAAATTTCTTGTACCAATTAGAGTCAAATGATCTCAATCTATCCCCTTGCTTTTTTGAAGGGTAAGCTTGAAAGTATGGCTGGTGAGGTGTTTGTTTCTTTTCCAAAAACAGCGTGCTATCATTCTGCATAACTTAATCATCTACTTTTTCTCCGACATCAACTGACATTAAGGATGGTATTGATCTTAAAGAATTCGCCAAATCGAAGCTTGGAATATGTTCACCATCATCCAACTTTTTCTTTTTTGAAAAATACTTCAGCAGATTATTGTTCTAACTAAAGATATGATTTAGTTTCAATGAGAAATCAACCATATAAAGCTGGGTTTCAATTCAAACCATGACATACCATTTTTTAATTTTTTTTTAAAAATAGATTTTCCCGCCAAAATTGATTTTGAAAATAGAACTTCATTTGTCTGGACTTTGAAAAAATTCTTAACTGACTGAATTATGAAACTGTATTTTAAAAATTTTAGAACTTCATTTGTCTGGACTTTGAAAAAACTCTGAACTGACTGAATTATGAAACTGTATTTTTAAAATTTTAGAACTTCATTTGTCTAGACTGTGAAAAACTGTGAACTGACTGAATTATGAAACTGTATTTTTAAAATTTTAGAACTTCATTTGTCTAGACTGTGAAAAACTGTGAACTGACTAAATTATGAAATTTTATTTTTAAAATTTTAGGGGGCCAAGATCCACTTCCTATAAGATCAGGGGGCGGGCCCCCCTTGGCTACGGGCCTGACTTGGTCCAACACTCGATTTTGTGTTGCTTTGCTTTTGCATTTTTTCTAGTCAGTTTTGAAAAACATTTTTAACCCACCAGGAAGTGGCGCCAAGAAAAGGATAGCCAAAAGGGGGAGGGTGACAATATTGCAAGACTGGTTTAGTCAAGAATTTTGTTCGACGCTCGGTCGTAAAAGCTTTTAAGAACTTGTTAACACTTCTTTCTATGACATGAACCAATGGCAGGTCTTAAGCATAAATCAAAGACGATGAACTTATTTTTATCTTGCAATCCACGATAGGTAATGGCAAAGAGAGCAATTGTCATGAAATGCCAACAGAAATTAATATGTTTTCCTGTGTTAATTACAATATTTTGTTGTTGTCATAGGACTTCCTTCCTGTTTTGAATGACCCATGGTAACTTCTTTTGTTTCTAATATTTGCTTGCGAACTCAAGTTAATTTGATAGAAACATTACATGATCAAAACAGAAAGTGCGTTTTGGGCACGTGCGAGAAAGGCTGAAAGGTGAAGTGATTAGGTTTAGAAATGTCATTAAATAAATGCAAATCTGGTGCACAGAAAAGGAGTGAAAAGTGAATGGAAGAAGAAAAGACAATACATGGGTCTTGCATATCATTTCAAGTTCGAGTAACGGAACTTCTAAACAATAATTAAATAACGGGCTTAATGAAAAGCTTAGTTACTGAAGTTGCCTCCCTTCTTCATGAGCCAAAGGATGAAAGTGCTCGATGCTAAAGAAAACTACACAATTCGACGTTGGAAGTTTAAATCAATTGGCAAATACAATTTACCTTGAAAATATTGTACGGTTTCTGTTGTTCTCTCTCTGCAGGCTAAAAGAAGTGAAAGAAAATGGTTTTGTATTTCGTGCCTGTAAAGAAGATCAGAATTCTTTTTTTTCAAAAAATTCAAATTTTTTTTTCTCATCTTAAATCTCATATTATATTTTATCTCATATAACCAAATTTTCACAAGCAGCATTAACTATCTGCCATTTGTACCAAATTAAAAAAATTATGGGGCAGGGTTCCAGAGCATTAAAATAGTTTAACGCATAGAAACGGTATTTGTTGTAGTGAAAACGTCAGGCGTTTTTAAAGTAAGTATGGGGCAGATGCAGTAATTTAAGGGGAGGATGTTATCTGAAATACCGCAATGGTAAAATCTCTTCAGCAGAGATAATTGACGTCACCCTGTTACTTGGAAAAAGGGGCCTAGTATTCCGAGGGTCCTCGCTTTGGATAGGATATATATATATATGCGTATGGTCAACAAAAAAAAGCTAAATATCTAAGACATTGTCATTAAGCCACAAATGGAAGTCCTCATCGACAGTTTTGATATCACCTCGAATACCTATCAGTTGGCAAATCAATCTTGCAGGGGGAGGCAATATTCCGAGGGGCAATCGTCCAGGGGGCAATTCACCGGATACCAAGCCGATTCCAGGTGAATATCAGACCCTTAGATCTGTTCTATGCATGAAATCGGCATATCGTTTCGATAGGGTATTCGTACGATTGAAACTTTCTCAGTGTCTCAGACACCTCTCCCCCATACCCCCCAAAATTGGGCATTGCATGTCCGGGGTGTGCCCTTGTCACAGGAAGGTAATCCAGGGTGTTAAGCACAAACCCACCAAATGTCATGAATTTCATTGGTTTACGAGGCTTCTGTAAAAGTTGGTTCTCCTTCAACTTGGTCCAACAATATCGAAAGAGCATCTTTTACAAGAAAATAACGCAGCTGGTAACAGTTCAAAGTGACGAAAATCAAACGTCAATATTTGGTAAATGAGTGAGGGCAGTTAATTGTGTCTGATGACATTCATCGGTGCTGTTGTTTGCATCAGTCGAGTTCGGGAAAATCTCAAGCTGGAATCTGACCACAACTTAATAATGCGATCCACGTGGATTTACAACTTGGGGACAGAAAAGAACATCTTTGAACGCAAATAGGTACACATTAAAAAATTTTAATTTTTTGCTTCAATTCTAATGGTATTAAGCACGATTCCCTTTAAGGTTGCCCCTAGCAACACAGACACCAAAGTTTGAAAAATTAAAAAAATCAAAGGATACCGCAGTTTTTTTGAAAGCAAGATACCCAACTTTGAAGGAAAATGAGCACAGAAAACCAAACGATTAACGACATCCACACGATGCGGAGGAGTGGATCATTTTTATAGCTAAATTTAGCATTTTTATTTGGGGATTGTTGAGTCTCAAGATTAGCAGTTTCTTTTGTGGGCGTCACAAATAGGAGGTTCCAAAACAGTTCTTCGGAGTATCAAATAAAACAATGAAAACCACATTAAGTCAATCAGAAATATTAAGAACTATGCTATCTTCTATATGTTTTTTTCGTTGTGTTGTCCTTTGTGTTGTGGTGTGATTGTTCATGCATGGATTGTCCCATTTTTGTCATTTTATCAGCCAGTTCCATCTTTGGCTAAAGTTTTCTGAGTGTTGCACTCTAATGATATATATAAATCCAGTATAGCATACAAAATAACTAGACAAATTTAGCAGTTACTACTAGTTTCATGTTTTCTTAACAATCTTCAAACTGTTTGAAGATTGTTAAGAAAACATATATATATATATATATATATATATATATACATATATATTTGGTTGATAAGTAAACTAGATATAGGGCCACTAATCCATTAATAACTGTACGTAGCTGTGGAAAAAATTAGGATGAAAGAAAATAATGGTCTCCTCAGAAAGAGAGTCAACCTTGGGCTTGAAACAGTCTTTGTACGCCAAAGTACTCGAGACCACGAGTTATACAATCTAGTTTTCCGGGATTAAAACGAGAAGCATGAAATGCCATATGAATGAACTGATAGAGAGAAAAGAAACCAGAGATTGACGGGTCGAGGGGTTGTTACCAGCGGGAAAACCCAGTGTTGAATGTATTATATATGTATTATATTTTATATATATATATAATGTATGTATTATAATATATATAACATAATATATTATTGTGTCAATACAAAAAATAAAAAATATATATTTCGCCGGTTAGGATTGCGGCAGGGTAGGGCGCTATATTGCGATTTAAAAAATCAACAATGGCTCTAAGAAGGCTCAAAGTAAAAGAAATTTCGTCAGATTAATGAACTAATTCATTTTCAATAAATACACGAAATACAATAATCTCTCTATTTGTACGGTCTTTCGTGTCAACAAGACACTACCATCGATAAATTGCGTCGTCTAAATTCGTCCAATTGGAAATAAGTTATTATAATAAGTTAAAACTCTCTTATCATTTACAGTCATAAATACAGTATTGTAAACAGTTCTCGATAAAGCGGTTCTTTATATATAAATAAGCATAAACTACATTCTGGGAAATAAAATCTACAGCTGTATGTGTATCGTAAAGTGAGCAAATAAATATTTTCCAATTCGCCAGAATCCAGCTCTGATTTGTCTTCGTCTTCATTTTCATACTCGACCGAGATGTGAACTTTACAGTCTTTGGTCTTGTCGTCAGCTCGTGTAATGTTTTGAATGGATCACCTACTGTTTGCATCATGCTAAAAAGAAGTTGAAGTTATTAATTATTTGAGAAGTTAGGCGGGAAAAAAAATCAATGTTACATCTAACAAAATATTCCAATTTGCCCCAATTATGCTGAACCGTAAAAATTTCAGCTTATTTAGACTTGTCATTCCTGTTCCCCGAGGTGCAAACTGATCAGGGTAGAAGAACATTTTATCAAGAATTAAAAACATGCTTTTCTAAGTTGTTATATTGCCTGTATTCAAAATCAAAATTAAAAATTCCAATTGAAGCCACGATATATAATCTAACGATTGAAATTGAATCCTTATAAAATCTAATAACAAAACAAAATTACACAATGACCAACAACATACAACAAACTGTCATCGTAACGACAGTGGCGTCGTGGCGTCGTTAACTGGTTCAAGGGACCGCGGCCCTTACTGATGTACGAGTCTAATTCTTTTTAAGCAAAGGTGAAAAAGTAGGGGATATGGAGGACTGGTCACAAATGATGACAAGGATTAGGCAAAAACGCCTTCTGTCGCAAGCATTTTCGACCAACAGCTGTCTTTTGCCATCCTCTCATCCACTTCTTAAATTGGCAACACCATTGGGTGATACAACTACAAAAAATACTAATACCAACTTCAAGACACGAACAATTATAACATTTGTCAATCTGTTCCCTCGAGAGACCATCCCGTGCAGAGACGGCGACACAATACAAGATACATGTAATGGATAACCAAGAAGCATTCTTTAAACTTTGATTGAAACCCTTTAGAAAGTTTTAATATCCAGGACAATAACCAAATAACAAGAGACGTGTCATTCTTGATGAGGTACGTGGCGGGGAAAAAAACACCACAAAAACAGTGGAACGCCGACTTAAAAAGAAAGCAGAAAGGAAGTAATAACTCTGAACTGAGAAAATAAGAGGCACTTACTGCATAATCCACAGGTTTTTTGGCAAAGGGTTTTCATTGAAGACGGTCTTCTTTCACACTCTCCTTGCCTTTTCAAAACCGTGCACAAGATTTCAGTTCCTTTTCTGTCACTGCAGCCTTGTTTCCCTAAAGTTTGGAAATTAACAAAGTCAGAAGTCAATTATCATAGCCTTATTCATTGCAATTTATTCTGTCGTCCAGCCCATTTCACTTTGTAAATGGGCCATATGCAAGGTACTTGCTAAGAAAGCTACTCGATTTGGAATGTATTATCTAAAGCACAGCTACTTTGGGCAAGAGCCTCGGTAAATGCCTTGACAACGCTAATTAGAGATCACAACACAATGTGAAAGTGAACTTCTACGATCTTCGGCGACGACAAACACGTTTATACAATCGATAAAGAGTTTGTCTAGCAATGAGTGTGGTGTCGACGATGGCGGAGTGACAAGGTCGTTAATATTAAATCTGACGACGTCGATAATGGTGATAATGGTGATGATGACGATTGATAACGACGGATAATGATTGATGTTGATAATGACGAGGCCGATGCGGGTGGTAACGAAGACAACGGCAATGATGATGATTACGACGACGACGACGACAATTACGACGATTATGATGACCATGTCGATTATGATAGCTAACGGTGGTGATGGAAGCAACAGTGACAATAGTGAGAATGACGACTATTATGATTTCCATAAAGACAGTAGTAATCGTGTTGTTGCCGCCGGTGATCATAAAAACCGTTAGTCAGTTGGCAATGCGAATTGTCAAAATGACATTAATACTCGAGTACCGTAAACATCTGCACAAACAAAAATATAACTTACTTCTTAGAAACTTACCACAGTTAATTCCGCAGGAAATCGGGCAAATTCGTCTAACGTATCCCGTAGAGCAAAGTCCAAATTCCTTAAAACGGTCACACTTTTTATGTGCATCGTTGCAAGCTAGAAAAACCAAAGAATAAAACGAAATATTAAAATTAATACGCCTTTCTGCAGTTTATTTCACATCTCTAATACTGGCCTTGGTTGCTATTTTAATTACCCTTGCCGTTTAACACAAGGGACGCAAAGAATATGCTATTTCATTCCACAATTAGTGCATCAAAAAGACTGCTGAAAACATGTCACCTCACCCGACTGCCATCAGCTTAAGTTACGAAAAAAATTGAAGAAAAAATTGTTGGTTCGTTCCCACGTCTCTTACCGTCCGGTAAATAGCCTATCATGGGTTTTATGTCAGCGTCTGGCGCAGGGTTCGTCAATCGAGTATGTGCGATGGGCTCTTGTTGTCTAAGTCTAATTAATGATTGCGTTTGCTTCCAATATGCAAGTACGAATTTCCAGTATAGTACTGGGTCCCAACAGTTACTTACTCCGCTCTTTACGTACCTGGACAACCTTCACCATACGGTCCTCTGGCAATTGAGTAGTTATCCCAGCAGCAGCCAAATTCACTTGCAATGATGTGACAAGGACCTGGTTCAAAAGGTCTCCCTAAAATTAATGTATAGAAAAAACTCTTAAATGCCTATTCTAACAACTAAAGTTTTCTTGACTAATTAGATTAAAATAGTCTTGATATATGTATAGTTATAAAATGAAAAATTACTGTCTAAAGTCTAAATCTAAATCTAAATCTAAATTCTAAATCTAAATTCTAAATCTAAATTCTAAATCTAAATTCTAAATCTAAATTCTAAATCTAAATTTTAAATCTAAATTCTAAATCTAAATTCTAAATCTAGATTCTAAATCTAGATTCTAAATCTAGATTCTAAATCTAGATTCTAAATCTAGATTCTAAATCTGGTACCCAATTTCTGTACTTAAAACAAAACTTTAGAGTCGCGAAATAATTGACCGCTTTTCAAATGTGTTTAAGACATAACTATTTTTCAGTTGGTGCTGTCAGGCCACAAATGAGGACAAGTTATCCTCAAAATTATTTATCGTTGTGTTCTTTCCCGAGCACAAAATATATTGCCTCTAACCTCAAAGTAGACAATTGTGTCTAGGATTCCTATTATGGGACAGTAATTAGCAAATGCATTCTTGGATACGCCCAACAATTTGTCTTAATGGTAGTCTTTTGTGGGCAAAAATTTGGGTCAGACCAGTCAACAAAGTTATCATTAGAGGTTAAGTTGGAAATCCATTTCACTAAATTTGTTAATACAAATATGTTATCTTTACCACGAGAAAATGTGGCTTGACGATGGACAGATGCGTTGCGTCAGTTAGGTCAACAATAGCAAAACGAGCTCTGCACGACATGCATGAATCGTGACGTCAAAGTTTAATGTCCACATACCAAAAGTTTTTCATCATGACTTCGCTGAGCATGATGTCGAATTCCAAACGGGAATTTTCTTAACTCTTCAAATTATAATAATCTGATTATGATACAACTAATAAAATTACAGGAAGTTATAAAAAAACTCGGGGAGATAAATCCTCGCAAGAAGTTATGTTGATCCGTTGATCCTTCAAATGACCACAAACTTTATAGGGGATCAAAATGACCACAGCAAAACATACGATATCCTGTCAACACTTAAAAGTCTAACTTATCTTCCTTATCCGTCCAATTGAGTACAACACAGCTAAAAATTACTTAGGAATCTTATTTTCGATGCTTGTGCCTTGGTGGTGGGTTATGCTTTTGGCTTTGAGAAGAATAGTCTAATACACAAACTCAGTACTTGAGCTTTTTCGGTGTTTTCGTTTCGAAAAACACCAGGCCTCGAGATTCCGGGTTTCTCACTTTCCCAGCAGCAGAAGCTTTGTGACGTTGCAAAACTAGTTTACTTGCATCGTGTGGACAAAATTCATTCTGGTTGGCGTGCTTTGGCGAATTTTCCACCGTTTTCTCCCCAAGTTTATCAAAAAAGGAATGTTACTAAAAATTATGAAAGTAATTTAAATTTTCTAGTACACCAGTAATTTGAAAAAATAGCCGTTACCCAGGTTATTTTTTTTAGTAAATCGTAGTACCAGTAGGGACACTGCCTTAAATAATAGAACGGGTATTAATCCATCACAAAAATTTTAGAAATATCATGCTCCACCTTTATTTTCATTCTTCATGACCACTAAAAATTACTTCTTGATTTCAGTCTTGGGGATCTGCAAACTACGGCCATAATGAAAATAAGGTCTTCATGATCTGTATTATGCTACCCCCTGCCACCGTTTCTCTAGATTACCGTCCCGCCTATTTGTTTCATTCTTTTTTGTTTCTGTTTACTCTTATTTTTTAACTATTTTAGATAACATCATGTATTAGGTTTTTACCATTTACCTTTGAACATTTGTATTTTTTTGTTAGTGGCGAATAAATACATACATACATACATACATACATATATACATACATACATACATACATACATACATACAAACATACAAACAAACATACATACAGCTACGAGTACATGTGTAACAGATGGGTTAGCTTAATCATCGTTGGAAGGGTAACATTGTCAATCATGGGAAATAACATTGAGCAAAAAACGTTTTAAATATACTTACTGTATCCTTTGCTTTTGTATTTAGCATAAGAAACTTCATTTGTGTGGACATTAGGTAATGATCCAAATGGAACGACTGTTGACAAAAAGAACGAAAAAATGCATCAATTTCAAGGCATTCTAGCATCTGAACCTGTAGATTTCTTTTTAACACAATTGCTAATCAGTTGTATTTTGGTATAAGACAAGTGCTCGGGCTGACCTCAAAAAATACAAGTACTTTTTACATACATGTGCAAATTTTGATGCGTTGATAAATGGGCTTGTACCGGGGCCTCGTGCTTGGGCTCTATTCACTGGATTGTGTAGTGCAAGTTTAAAAAAGAAAAGGGAAGAACAAAATCTTAAAAAGAAATTTGGCATACTGAACCTATTCATCAAAAACAAACAATTATACNAAAACTCGAGGAGATAAATCCTCGCAAGAAGTTATGTTGATCCGTTGATCCTTCAAATGACCACAAACTTTATAGGGGATCAAAATGACCACAGCAAAACATACGATATCCTGTCAACACTTAAAAAGTCTAACTTATCTTCCTTATCCGTCCAATTGAGTACAACACAGCTAAAAATTACTTAGGAATCTTATTTTCGATGCTTGTGCCTTGGTGGTGGGTTATGCTTTTGGCTTTGAGAAGAATAGTCTAATACACAAACTCAGTACTTGAGCTTTTTCGGTGTTTTCGTTTCGAAAAACACCAGGCCTCGAGATTCCGGGTTTCTCACTTTCCCAGCAGCAGAAGCTTTGTGACGTTGCAAAACTAGTTTACTTGCATCGTGTGGACAAAATTCATTCTGGTTGGCGTGCTTTGGCGAATTTTCCACCGTTTTCTCCCCAAGTTTATCAAAAAAGGAATGTTACTAAAAATTATGAAAGTAATTTAAATTTTCTAGTACACCAGTAATTTGAAAAAATAGCCGTTACCCAGGTTATTTTTTTTAGTAAATCGTAGTACCAGTAGGGACACTGCCTTAAATAATAGAACGGGTATTAATCCATCACAAAAATTTTAGAAATATCATGCTCCACCTTTATTTTCATTCTTCATGACCACTAAAAATTACTTCTTGATTTCAGTCTTGGGGATCTGCAAACTACGGCTATAATGAAAATAAGGTCTTCATGATCTGTATTATGCTACCCCCTGCCACCGTTTCTCTAGATTACCGTCCCGCCTATTTGTTTCATTCTTTTTTGTTTCTGTTTACTCTTATTTTTTAACTATTTTAGATAACATCATGTATTAGGTTTTTACCATTTACCTTTGAACATTTGTATTTTTTTGTTAGTGGCGAATAAATACATACATACATACATACATACATACATACATACATACATACATACAAACATACAAACAAACATACATACATACATACGGCTACGAGTACATGTGTAACAGATGGGTTAGCTTAATCATCGTTGGAAGGGTAACATTGTCAATCATGGGAAATAACATTGAGCAAAAAACGTTTTAAATATACTTACTGTATCCTTTGCTTTTGTATTTAGCATAAGAAACTTCATTTGTGTGGACATTAGGTAATGATCCAAATGAAACGACTGTTGACAAAAAGAACGAAAAAATGCATCAATTTCAAGGCATTCTAGCATCTGAACCTGTAGATTTCTTTTTAACACAATTGCTAATCAGTTGTATTTTGGTATAAGACAAGTGCTCGGGCTGACCTCAAAAAATACAAGTACTTTTTACATACATGTGCAAATTTTGATGCGTTGATAAATGGGCTTGTACCGGGGCCTCGTGCTTGGGCTCTATTCACTGGATTGTGTAGTGCAAGTTTAAAAAAGAAAAGGGAAGAACAAAATCTTAAAAAGAAATTTGGCATACTGAACCTATTCATCAAAAACAAACAATTATACCTGCAATACCTTTATTTCACGATTCCCTCTCCCCCGCCATGATTAAATCAAGCATTGTCACTTAAGTGTACTCGGTTAGCAAATTAATAATTTAGACCCCAAACATCCTGTCAAACAAAAGTAGAATTATTTTAATGTAGGTGTAAGGTTCAAATTTAATTATAAACAAAATTAAGCAAAAATGGGAAGCTGAGAATCTTACATTGGGTTGCAATTAAGCTCGCAAGGAATATCCACCTGAACCAAGTCTAAATTACTCATAAAAATTTCTCATTTCACTTGTCATCGATGAACACAACATAAAAGAATAAATTTAATACCAAAGTATTGAATTCAACTAATAGTTTTAAATTTTAATGGCAAGCATGGAATCGTGTGCATGGTCAAAGTTCGTTTGTGCAATACTATTTTAATCTTCCTTGGTCCTCTCCGCACCCCACCCCAACTTGATAATGGTTTTCTGATCTGGGTTGTGTGCAAGCTATATCAAGGTTTGAGATTCTCGTGCAAAGTAAACACAAAAATGCGTTTATTAAAAAAATACCGCATGTGTGTCATATCAAATCATATATATACATATATATATATATACACAAACACACATATATATATATATATGTGTGTGTGTGTGTGTGTGTGTGTGTGTGTGTATGTATTTCACGTATGATTCAAATGTAAACCACAGACCATAATGCCTGCACCAAGGAATACCAAAATTTTATTCTTTGTGAATTGGACGTTGAAAGCCGAGGTGAAACAAAGTCAAAAATGCCATTAGGTCGGCGTGAACAATATTAGGATAGTCAATAACAAATTCATCAAGGTAAATCACTTCATTGTCATTCACAACAGTTTAGCGATCAATCGCAAACAATTTGATGGGAGGTACCAAAGTCAATACTCGCTCTTTGTGTTCAGGAGGACTCTAAGGAGTCCTCCTGCCTATTTTTGAGTTGATTCGATACCACTCGGCAACTCTTCTGGCGTTGCAAATAAAGTAAAATCAATCATGACAACTTCCATCGAACATTGAACAAAATCATTCAAAGTATAAACAAATTTAATTTAACATTGTCAAATAAATTCAATAATATATGTATTAACAATGTGTAATTTGACTCACCATTTTTTCCAAGTTTATTAAAAATTTTTTGTGTTGGGCCGGCAATGCTTAACTGCACTAAAAATTGAAGGGCCAGTATCACCAAGAAAGCAGTTGTTGACAATATTACAGACATCGTAAAAGAAAATAGCAAACACTACCAAGTTAGCTGAAAAATCGATTGATTTGTTCTCAATTAGTCTTCTCTGTGAACTGGATTCTTTGCTCTCTGAGGAATCATTTATAGCCGGAGCTGTCAGCAGATAATCTTAATTGAAACAATGGTTATCCTACCCTCCTCCCACGATATGAAGGCTTTTCATCTTAAAGAGATCTATTTCCGGATATCTGTAATTCATTCATCCGACCAAATGATTAAATTGTCAGGGAGAGCTTCAGAGTTTAGGTGTGATTGGAATGTTTAAACAAAGAATTTGCTAAAAAAAAAGGTAAACAAGAAAAGAAGAGAAACACTATTTCAAGTGCTTTAACTCAGTACCCAAAAGGCAGAACGGAAATGGTCATCAAAAATCAGTTTAACTATGAAACTGAGGGTGTAGACAAATTATTATTTTGCTTGCTAAGCACAGTAGTTTTATAGAGAATGTTTATGATACTTAGTCATTCAAACAGAGAAGAAAAACGATCCTTTTCTTAATCTAAACCACTTCACTGATATGAAGTGATTATCACTGTTTCCCTGTTTACACACATTTTAATAGGGTGTGGATCACTAGAGTATCGAAAAACAAAATTGCTGAAATATAAAAATAATTAACTAAGAATCGAAATATTTGACAAGGCTAAACTCTGAATATTGACGTTCCAGAATGTTGAATAATTGAATTCGTCCTCTTGGAAAAGGGTTAGTTTATTCGACAAACGACTTGTTCTAAACGACTTTTCCATGTGGCAATACCATTGGGAAATTTTAAAGAATATTTGAGCTCGATAAAAATTACTGTTTATGAAAAAGTGTGTATTTATAAGACAATGCTTACTACGTTATTCTATTATCGAGGGATTTTTTTTGTAACCCATTTATTTATAATCCTTACTGCTCCAACTTTGCCTTTCCCAGCCTTTGTCCATTCTGCTTTTTCTTTTCTTCTCTCTCTGTCTGTGCCTGTCTGTCTCTGTCTCTGTCTGTCTGTGTGTGTGTCTCTCTCTCTCTCTCTCTCTCTCTCTCTCTCTCTCTCTCTCTCTCTCTCTCTCTTCTTTTTTT
>RDPX01000101.1:1087439-1108227 GCA_003991215.1 Morbakka virulenta
TTTTTCTCTCTCTCTCTCTCTCTCTCTCTCTCTCTCTCTCTCTCTCTCTCTCTCTCTCTCTCTCTCTCTCTCTCTCTCTTTCTTTCTCTCTAGTCAGCAGACAGATCAAACTTCTTTTTTTTCCATATTCTTCAGCACAGATTTTCACTATTGTATGGTAAATAAAATTTTTCGCCAAATCTTAGTGGTTTTTTTACTTATATATTTGTTCGTTTACTTGCTGAAATTCTGGAATTCTCAGGGGGTATTTGGCCCCTTAGTACCTTTGATAATTTTTCTTTTAGAGACAAATAGTAGTTTCGCATCCTTAAGCCAAGTCCAGTGTCATCTCGAGTTTGATCTTTTTATGGTTTCAAGGAGGTTCTTCCTGGTCTTTGATTGTCAAATTCGTTCATTTCTGCTCTCTTCTTTGCCTATCGGATTTTTCAGTGATTAAATGATTCTTGAGCCTAATGACTTCCCCGTTTGCCACTGTTTACCAGGGTAGACGTATGAGAAAGATCCATATTCGTTCATAGAAAATGAAACCAAGCACCTTTTGTGGATCTCGTCCAAGTAAGGTCAAACAGTGAGGGACTTCTGTCTCTGATAAAGTCGATGATTGGCTTTTAAGTACCAATTCTGGCACGGATGTCATTATTACATTGATCTGGTCTTTTAAAGGAACGCCAATCAAAAATCTGAAAGTGCTTCATTTCAACTCAGAATTCACATTTTATCGTGTTGAAATTTATATCTCTTTCTGAAACGGAGCAAATCTGAAGCTCCTTTGCAAACAATAGTAGAAATTCTTTAATATCAATATTGGACCAACTAGAATGTCAAGGATCAAACTTATGATCTGCACGCCAAAGTTCAAAATACGAAAGTTTATCAGTCTTGGAGAACTTCTAAACAATGAGTCATTTCTGATTTATGAATGAAATGCTAAATATTTCACCCCAAAATGAGAATGCAGTGTTACACTCTATGAACCATTTTAAAATGGTACGTATATAAGTATAACTAAGGAGATCTGTTCAATTTGGTTTTACTGTTTGGTGCACCAAGCTAAAAATTTAGAATAATATAAAAGGGTAACGAAATACCACAACACAGGTATTGAATAGGGACTTTTTAATTTAAGATGGGGAAGAGCTTTGAACCTACTTCAAGTCATTCCCTTCATATCTTTCGCTCGCAATCCTTTTCTGATTTCAAACAGCAAATCACAAACTTCAGTCGAGAATATAAGACGGTCAAATACTCAATACCTATGATAATTATAATAATTTACATAATTATTACCCATAATAATGACGTAACTATGATGCTTGTACCTTCGGAGATGACTTTCATATTCTTCTCGAATGCTCTCAAATGGGGCTATCAGACATTTGTATATTCCGCAGTATTACTTTATTGTCCATCAGAGTTCTTATTTATCTACTGACATACAATAACCAGAATAATTTTAATGGAAATGTCGCAAAATATTTATGAGATATTTAAATATCCAAACAAAATGACTACACTTTCTGTAAAGTAAATCAATTAAATTGCTGCAGCTTTTGTCAATCTCGCATTTGTGCTTTGTTAACTACAGTGCTTCTCAAACCTTTTGATCAACCACCCCTAAGATTCACATGGGACACATTAGTGCCCCTTATTCATGTCGCCCCCTATGCGTTGCATCTAATTGGTGAGCACAAAAAGTTTTATGAAACAACCAGGTCCAACATCAAGACCGTTTTCTGCAACTTTCGGTTAAATTTACTAGTAAGAATCAAACATTAATCAGTCCGCTTGCTGTAATTAAGGGTGGGGCAACATTATCCAAAGGGGAGCTTAAATTTGTAGATCTAATATCAGTCTATTAATATTTATAGATCTATGTCCTTTTGATGCTCAGCATCACGCAAACAAACAAACAAAAAATCCAAATTCGCTATTTGTGCTCTTGTCATTTTTCAAATTGATAACACAATGTAACAAAATTTCAAAAAAGTTTTGCTTGACTCATTTTTATTGTCGATTCTGAATCAGTTTTTTGCGCTGATTCCAAATATGCTATTGGTTTTTCTGTAGCATCGTTCGTTCTTCCACAAGTGCTATCTTTGCATTTTTGGTACCTAGCATTTTTGTGGTGCCTTCATTTTGGTCTGGAGAATTGATTACGCAAGAAAAAACAACAGATTTGCAGCAATGAATCTTTAGAAAGTTGAACTTGAACGGGTCGCTGCATACTAATGTTAACTGATCAAACATAAACTTATATTGAGCCGACTAGATGTCTAAGCTTCCCGTCTAGGCTCCTACCATTGTGCTAATTCAGCGCTTTTTGTTTGTTTGTTTGTTTATTTAGCAAGCACCAATAAGAGCGATGTGAACAAAGTTGTTGATGTACAATGACCTTTAGTGTTTTGCAGCATAATAAGTATAATTTCAATCATGGGAAAGGTGATAAGAAAACAAGCGTTACCTTCGCTTCATAACTGCTTCATATTTTGTGAAAAGTTTCCTCAACATTGCTCAGGATTCATCTTGGGATATTAATATTGATGTTTTCTTAATTTTACGATGTCTAGCATAAACAGGACCTGTAAGAACTCTCCCAACAATTTCTGTTACGTTTGTGGGTATTACATTACCAGAAAGCAAGTCTCTTATAAAATCACGAGAGGGAATAAGTCTTGGTTAGCCTATCGACTGTACTTTGGGATGCCAATGGGCGATCAGGATAAGCCATGGGCTCCGCATGTCATATGTGGTACGTGCCGATCAAGCCTGGAAGGATGGCTTAGAAATAAAGGAAGAGTAATGCCATTTGCAATTCCACGAGTATGGAGAGAGCAAAGCAATCATCATGACGATTGTTTCTTCTGCATGATCGATGTTTCAAAGNGTTGCATCTAATTGGTGAGCACAAAAAGTTTTATGAAACAACCAGGTCCAACATCAAGACCGTTTTCTGCAACTTTCGGTTAAATTTACTAGTAAGAATCAAACATTAATCAGTCCGCTTGCTGTAATTAAGGGTGGGACAACATTATCCAAAGGGGAGCTTAAATTTGTAGATCTAATATCAGTCTATTAATATTTATAGATCTATGTCCTTTTGATGCTCAGCATCACGCAAACAAACAAACAAAAAATCCAAATTCGCTATTTGTGCTCTTGTCATTTTTCAAATTGATAATCCATGGAACTTGAGTTTAGCTAACTAATCTCATAACTTTTGGGAAAAGCCGATGGCTCAACCCCTCCAGCCCCCGTACTTCGTTGCCTCTTATAATCAACGCAATTATTACATTTTTCTGTTTATAATCCCATGTCCTTACAGGCTGCGAAGGGACTTTGGGGGGGGGGGGATAATACTTCTAAATTGTGTGAATTCTAACTCTATGGCTTAATAAAATACAAGGAATAGGATGTAAGACGTGTATTCAAAGTGATGTAGCTTGCATAACAAATTTTCTTTAGGTTTTCCCACTAGTTTCTTTTTGAGCAAGTATTATTATAGTATGATTTTAAACACGAACGTCTCAGACACGAGGGTTTTGGGATCTCTGTTTCAGTAACATCTATTTATGAGTTCAGTTGGCAAAAAGTCACCTTAAAGCTCTTTGCTGACATCAGTCATTATACTGAGTATGTCTGCACGATATGCTGCGTCATGTTCGCTCTTGGATTACATTTTCAGGCAGCTCCATGTCACCTGCGAACAGAATAGAGCGTAAAACCTGGATAAGCAAGCGCCAAGTTTCTCGTCACAAAGCTGACAAAATAAATTATCATTCAATGGGACAGGTCTTTATCTCATTTGCTTCTGTGACTGATATTTGGGGTAATGTGTAGAGACTTGCGCTGAGGGACTCTGTTAAAAGATGTTGACGGCGGAAGACGCAGGGCATAGAGAAAACGGACGAAAAAAGTTCCTTCATTATTGTCAAGGAGCCAGGCTGCCATCCATTTATAGCAGGTACACCATCTGCAGCATAAGCAAGAACGTTTTCCAAAGGAATATTGATTTCTATGAAGTATATCTCCAATATTCGAAAACTGGACGATTCTTTTGTACCAATGTTAAGGGGACGTGAACACGTTTTATCTGTCATTTCTTGGCAATGAATGAAACGTACTTGGTTGAATAGTAGAGCCTTGTTGTCGCGCAAACTTGACTCTTCTAACTGAATGGTAAAATGACATTTCCAAGCTCGTTGCACAGTTGTTCTTCAACTTACGAAGAAGTCCCATGCTTTCGTCCGGCTGCAGAATCATTTCGTAGTGTGTAGGACGAGAGAATGGGATCCGAGTTTTGATGAACAACGGTTTTGATAACTTTCCGAACAGCTGCTTTTCAGAATCGTTCTCCAAAGGAATGTGGTTATCCGCATCTGGGAATAAGCAATGATAGTCTGTGTGATGCCTCAAGGCTATTTTCGGCGAGCTTGGAAATGCCATTTTACCATTCAGTTAGAAGAGTCAAGTTTGCGCAACAACAAGGCTCTACTATTCAACCAAGTACGTTTCATTATACAGCTTATTTCAGCATGGCCCAAAAGGCTGCTAATTTAGGTTTTCATTAAATCTCCAGGATTAATGAAATTAAATTAATTCAAATAAATTAATTTTATTGCTTCATTTGGCATAGTAATTCCACAAATCAAGCATATTGGTAACTGCTCTTTGGAGATGGAATAAATCCATCCGTGATGTATTTATGCCGTCAGCATTCCACGGAATAACGACGGCATTTTCCCTTTACGACCGACATCTTTATTTCGCAGATCTTTACCAAAATAATCAAGCAGAAATATAAAAACTCATGAATTAGGTCAAATTTCCAGCTTTTAGATTCCTTGGAAACAAAAATATTCAAGTTAGTCCTTCCTTTCTGTGACTAATATGTTACACTGTGAGTGGTGTGTATGCCCAAGCAGAATAAGTTCAGAAGTTCCGCTTTTCAAAATTCAATGTGATCCACTCCTCAAAACAACAGATTGACTCGCTTTAATAAAATAGAAGATCCATTAAAAGCCGTCAGTCTGCAAAACCGGAAACGTTACGAAATCACACAAAAAGTTCACAGGCACTTGTGAAAGGATTTGTCCAGAAATAACGTTTTCACTATTGACAATACTGACCAAATTCTTTTAACCCTCGGGGTACTTCCCAACACCCTGCAGGGGGGCGGTATTGACCAAGTTTTAAAACACTTGTTTATTATGTTATAATTTGATACTATTTATATAGTTCATTTTATATCTTTAACGGTACTGTTAAATACATTTTATGTATTTTGTAAAAATCTCCACATTGTCAATTAGGTTTAAATAGCTTGGAATATATTAAAAATTGTAGATTATCACCAATCAATCAATCAATCAACCAACCAATCAAAGTAAGTGGTTTTAAAAGTAGCCATTTGATATTTAGCCACTGTATTATTTCAGGCATAGACGAGGGACATTTAAAATGTTTTCTATAAAAGTTGGCATTCTGGTCTAATGTTCTACAACATTTTTTCCTAAGTTGACAACCGCACAAAGCACAAAGCCACTGAGTGGATTGCATTGTGAAGAAGATGTGGTGGGGGGTGGGGGTGTGTGAAAATAGCTGAATGGAAAGATAAGAGTTGACTTAAGACTTAAAAACATCCAAATCATATAGTGAACGAAAGAAACCAGAATCTAAAGAATTTCACAATTTAGCTGTACGAGAAAAGAAACTGCATTCATAGACAGATTAGATCGAGGAGTAACAACTGCATGAAGATGAAAACGTCCCATAATAATACTTATAAAAAAAGACTAAAACAAATCACATTGTATCGATGAGACGAATAGCAGCAGACCAGGACCTATAATTATTAGAATTATCATTATTATGTGAAAAGGATTTTCTCGGTTTTACCACAGGTCTTTGTCTTGTACCAGGGCCCTCCAAGGCCTTGGGGTCACCATATCATAAAATCCGACTTTTCAAGCACCTTTCTCAAAATATGCGCACTCCCTAGCAGAGCTACCTTCTGTATCGGTCCAAACGGCAGCCCAACGCTTACCGTTATCATTATTATTATTTATTTATTTATTTTAAGCAAAGTAGCTACAATTAAATAACCAACAATAATGCATCGTTAAATATTGTTAGTCCTAATAGTAGCTAGCGTCTTTCATAAAAAGAAAAAGATCAATCAGAATTTAATCGTCATGTTGTACGAGTCCTTATTATTATCATTTTTAAAGGACCCACACTGTCATAAAAGATAAAGGACCCACACTATCATATCTCATGGCTTATATCGATAATGTGTTTCTTAAAATCCTTGCTATGACCAGAAGTGCTGTTTATGGCACCACTTGTAATGCTACATCTATTCCAATTTTTTCTATTTAACTTTTGAAGCTATGTGATATACATCCTAGTGCGACAGTCCCATCAGGATGTCATGTATTGTAAGTTTCTTTAGATACCTATACCTTACAATTTCTTCCTTTAATTGTTCATACTTCTACATCTTCTCTTGCTCTTTGTCCTTAATCGTAGTATATAACTATGCGGTGCCATGTCGCAATATTTCCTGTGGTCAACCCTTGCTATGGCTAGATTTCTATGCCCCTTTTTACAATCAACAAGTATCGTTTTATCTGAAGTCAGGTGATCCTTTGCATCCTTACTAATTGTTTTGCAACCGTTCTGTTCTTCAGGCGGGCACTCAAACATAAACGATTATACAGCTTTTGTCCTTTTTATCAATCATAACAATATCTGGCCTCCTTGCCTCTATTACGTTGTCCATTCTATACTTATATTCCACAACATTATTATTATTATTATTATTATTATTATTATTATGCCTTTTTTTTCTTTTTTTGCTTTTTCCATAAAAGCCGAATGCTACCCAGACATTTAGGCAATGATAAAGATGTCAGTTCAAACTTTTACTCTGGTATTTGATATTTCGTTATTATTATTATTATTATTATTATTATTATTATTATTATTTACTTATTTATTATTCATTATTATTATTATTATTTTTTTTTATTATTAATTATTATTCCTAAAAAGGCAAAATATCATTATTTATATTTCTCGCTCAAAATTGTCCACCAACAGCTCCTGTAATTGGGTAGTGATCTTGTGGCCCAAATACCTGCCTTTTCTACCATAACAGTTCCTTTTGCCTGTAATCCTGTGTCTAAAAATGCTATTTTCGGTAAAGGATTCATTGCTGACAAAACAATGCCATATAATATTCAAACATACGAGCGAAGGCATTTTTTGTATGCATCCCCATGAATTCAAAATGCTTGTTTATCGTGGTGCATTATTTGACCCTTTATTTAAGGAGAGCATTAATATTATCTCTGCCCACAAATAAGTGACTCAATATGCGGGGGCTGATTGCAAAAGAATTTTGCTCTTTATGCTATGGTGAAACACACACAGAGAGAGAGCCCCGCGCCCATAACTACTATTCGCTTGCTGAGAAACAACAAAAATACACATGGCAATATAACTCGATGTTGAACACAATTGTGCAAGATATTTCATCCTTCTTCCATGCAACAAAGGTAGACATCGTTGGCTAATTGAACACTGCCACTTTTCATACGGACACAGTAACAGGATTTAAGATTGGTGACGTCTTTAAAAATTTACATCATTAAGCTCACAATATGGTTTGAAATGAACTTTATCAAATCGAAGCCACCGGTTACAAATACTTGAATGACCTTGAAAAAGATAAAATTAAAAATGCCGATTTCATTTTCATGGAGATTTTGTCTCCTTTAAACCTTGACTATAAAAGAATTCCATTAAAAAATGACAGAGACAGCTGTCAGATGTTTGTACTACATCTATTACCGTCGACTAAAGGATTGGGCTTCACGGTAACTACTCCTCGCAAACCAGCTTTGCCCTGTCGTTTTCAAGATTAGTTCATCTGCCCATTGCTGTTCGTACCAAAGAACATCTTGGCCAATTAAAATGTACTCCTTTGCCCATGGCACCGGTATAATCATCAATGGACGGTGGTGTCTGGTTAAGTATTTACCATTAGTTAGCCTTTGACATCCAGCTATTAGGTGTTTAACTGTTTCACTATGTTGGAAACATACTATGCATCTGCCATCTCCAATCCTCCACTAGTTCTCTTATTTGTTTCCAAGACCTAGTCTCAACCATTTGCTCAACATAATCATTATAGCCGCTGTCTTTATCAGACTGAGGGTATGGTATAACCACAAACGACATTCCTGTTCTTGGTCTTTGTGGACTCTGCTTTTACTGTTATTTTGCTCTCAATTTTTCTAACTTTAACACCCATCTTCGGCTTGTTTTTGAATTTTATCCAAGCTGGTTTCCATTTTCCTTGAATTATTTCCCCTTCAATCGATATTTTATCTTCCTGAAAATGCCTTCTTATTCCAATATTTTTTTGTCTTTACTGCATCGGTCACAATTGCATTCTCTTCCTTAGACATTTCACTCCTTCATGCAGCTTTAATCCAGTTATTTGTCGAAGAAGCCATGTAACAAAAACGTCCCTCGTGGACTTTATCCCACACCCACTCACCTCTCTTTGTGTGTAATCTTTCGTCCCTTGCCTCTTTGCCCTCTTTTCCCAGGTTTGCTCTTATTTCTCTCTTTATTATTATCTTATTTATTATTATTATTATTTATTATCTTCTAACACATTGACGTCATGGTCTTAGAGCAGGTCGGTTTTGCAGAAGGATTTTTGTTTTGATTGAAATTGTTACACTTTCTGAAAACAGATGTTGCAATAACAATCAATTTCCTAATGAAAAATGTATTCTGAGAACACCAATATCCTCAAACACATCTGATTAAGCAAATTTTTGAGTGTCAGTAATTTTGTGTCAGATATGAAGAGGGGCAAATATTTCGAATTCCTTTCCCTGCCTGAGAGCATTTTTCTGCCCTTTTGAAATTGTCGATACTGGAAAGATAAAAAGAAATAGACTTCGGTTCCATAATTTATTTCAAATACCTGAAGCTCGCTCCGGTATTGTCCTATCACAAAGCATTCCCTTAACGCATCCATGCATGCAGTACTGTGAGTCATATGTCAACAGTTAGTTGTCCGAAACGTGGGTGTCACGAAACAGTCAGCTGAAAAAACGTCTCGCACGACAAAAGATGTTTGACGTTCTCCGAATTCCCTCTTACAAAAGTCCGTCTGCCCAAAAAACCCGGATGCATTCAACTTCGACGTCCTCTGTCTTACTTTCCATTTGTGTCACGCGTTTTGTCCAAAGAAACTAAATTTTTTAGTTTCTGATTGCCTCAATACTGCTCATGCAGCAGCTCGTTTCCATCAAACGTCGTTCTGAACGGAAAAAGTTCTTTTCACAAAACGCTACTCTTCAAATAATGATCTTTTCTTATATAATGATGCTATTAAAGACGTGTTCTTATTGCTTGCTTTAATCTGAAAAAGAACTTAAAAAACATATTAAAGAAATTAAAGAAATTTCAGTAATTGAAAATGTTCAAATTTCTGAGCTGTTCAGAAAATGACATCATCAACACCCAACCTTTTTGTTGTTGTTTTTTCACCACTAATTAACTAATTTCTGGTACTTTTGTCAAAATGGAATCGATTTTATTTTCAGGGAAAAAGATGGAAATGAGACAGTGCGGGACACACTGGGGGTGGCCAGACTGGGAGAGAAGTTGAGAGAGTCCAGGTTGAAGTGGTTTGGGCATGTAATGCGACGGAACGAAGAGTGCGTGGGAAAACGGGTAATGGAAATGACACCGCCAGGGAAGAGGAAGCATGGGAGACCGAAAAGACGGTTCTCTGACTCGGTGAATGATGACATGAGGGTGGTTGGAGCCTCCTAAGACGACACCACCGACAGACAGAGGTGGAGAGCGTTAGTCCACTGTGGAGACCCCTGAGGGAAAAGCCGAAAGAAGAAGAAGAAGAATAAAAAGATTTTTATCATAATAATTGTATGTTTGCATTTCAGTTCAGCCTGACGATAAATAAAGACGCTCGGCAGGTCATCGTTAATAGTACGACATCAAACCTCTTGGAAAGAAACTACTGTTTTAAAAATGTCTGTAATTTTTCGCTTCCGTAATGTCTACAAAGTCGGCTACTCAGCTTCCGTCGGCAATTTTCCATTTTCTGCCTTACGCTCCTTTTTGTCCAATCAGCTGCTTCCAATCATCCCTTAATGACGGTAAAAACCAAGCCTCGATCGGTTTACAAAAATAAATCTGACTGGAGTTCTTCAAATCCAAAACTAATTGCCGGGAAACACCCCATGACCTTTTAATTTTGAAACTTTCGAAAGGAACTTTCAAGTTCTTTTCAATGACTTTCAAAACTGATTGCGCAGATAGAAGATGTTACCGGTGAGAAGAGAATCTCTAAGTCGACAATGATGAAAAACTCGTAGATATATTATCGGCAGAGATATCTCCTTGGAATAAATAGCCCAAATAGTTTAGTGAATCAGACAGGAAAAAACTTCCTTCTCAGACGAAACCAGGAAGAACAAATGTTAAGATGTCTGTCACTTCCGATAGGTCACATTTGGTTTGTTTCAAATTGTGACAAACTTTGATGACAACAAAAGTCAATAACAAATAATTATCTTTTTGCTCAACAAGATCTTGTTTACTGAATGTCGGATAAAGAAGCGTTGGTCATTTTTATAAAAATCAGGCAAATTTTCATTAAGAATTTTAATCCAAAAAGAATTAAAATCGTTCTTAAACCAATTAAATAACTAAAACCAATACAAATAAAAACAAAGATAAAAAATAATCCTACTACCTATATTTGTTTGAGCATAAAGTATAAGCGCTTTTTATTGCAATTCACGCACTCTCTTTATTGATTGAAATATAAAGAGAGACTCATCATGAATTTTAAGAAATGACTGAATCAATTATTTGGAACAGCTCTTGTATTTTTTCTTTCAAATATCATTGTGTATTGGAAATGCAGATAAACTACTCCATTGTTACTTATACACCTCTGGAAATCATGTGCTTTGCCCAAGATTAAGAAGCATTTCACTGTTGTCTTATGGTTAAGTGAGTCATGGTATTTCAAGGTGGGTGCATTTGTTTTGCTGTTGGGATTTGTGACAAATATAAGTTAAGATTCATATTGTCTGCAAAAGTCGAGTCACATTTTCATAAATATATCTTGTTTCTGAACGTTGATCTTTTAAAAAGAACAGGAAATGTAAGTTAATATTAGTAGTTGACGTAATTTTTCAAGAGTTAACCAGCATGCGCTGCCTGAAATCTCTTGAGCGATTTCGTCACTTGTCAACGAGGTATTGAGGAATTTGAAAAAAATCTGTAACTGCCGATCAACCTGCAGTCATTGCAGGAAGCAGAAAATGTTGGTTTTGCTTCGTTCCAATTATAGAATGATGACAAATATTCCATAAAAGTGGAAATTTTATTATTAGTAGTAGTAATAGTATTTTTATTACTAATACATTTTTATAAAAGATGGGTTTCTCAGTCGTAATGTTAAATACAAAAATATTATATACAATTACTATAAATATATATATATATATATATATATATATATATTATATATATACTATTGTTTTGGAACTCCTGTAAACTGGCAAATTTTATCCATTCTTTTTTTAATAACTATTTTCTGAGCTAAATTAAAAGTTACCTGGTTTTACCATAATGCCTTCAATAAAAAATAAATAATGCAACTTAACAGTGAGGAGTTATCCTTTCAAACCAATTAGCGTAAGGGAAGGCTTTCCGCTTATTTTCTGCCCTAATTATATACCTTAAACCAAGATATTCCATATGTTTTGGTTTTGTCGAAAAATGCAATTTTGTTTTACGAAATATAGTGTTTATTGTAATTAACAATGATAGCCTAAAATGGAATTGAATTATTGATTTGATTATTGAATTTTTGAAGAATGTAAGCAATTCGTCCTGTCATACCTCTTGCCAATACCTTATACAAACCTTTATTCATTCATTCATATTTTTTTTCTTTATTTTTCTTTTATTTAAAAAAAATTCACAAACTTTTACATATTTTTACAAACTTTACATACAATGAAAAACATTAAGTTAAGAGTTCTACACATCTACAATAAGTAGGTAAGTTATTATAATTATTTATTAATTATAATATAATTATCATAATTATAATAATTATAAAGATGACGAAAAACTATAAACTTGACAATAGCATTGTGAAATAGTACGACTTGGTTACTTCAACCAACTACAGAAGGTACACTTTCATTATTAACAAAAAGCTTGGGTTAAAATTAAGAATGTGACACATTTATCTACCCTTATTGTCAATGTTGACCCATTAACGCCATCGAGTAAAACAGTTGGATAAAGCTGATTTTCTCTTTCACAGTTAGTAATAACTTCAGCGTCTTCTGCAAACTGAAACCAGTGTACAGGATGGAACATGCGGTCACTCTTCTTGTATTTTTCATCCTTAATTTATTAAATAAATGTGTTAAAACAAACAATAAAGAGTAGAGAACTAAGGCAATTACCTTGCAGAACACTGCAAAGAACTGTTACAGTTTTAATTGTGAAACGATCAGTAATAAATGTTGTTGTAAATTCACTGTAAAGACTGGAGATTAAAGATTCCTTTTCGTCAGGAATTTGATTGTTATCCAGAACAGATGTAATTATGTTTTGGTGAAATTAACAAAAAGCATTTTTCAGGTCCAAAAGAGTAATGATTAGGGAACGATGATAAGTGTGAGCCTTGTTTATAACATGAACCATCATTTCAGTTTATTCTAAAATACAAGAAATCTGAAAAGTGAACCCTTTTTGAATCGATGTTCAATAAAGTTCTTATCCTTCAGGTGTTCAAATATGGAGTCTCGCAAACAGGATGTGAAAACGTGGAAGGGTTTTTAAAGTGATTGCCCTAAAGTTGTAAGGTGCATCTGTGTCATCCTTCTCACGTATTAAAGTCATAGATGCCTTTTTCCATTCAGGTGGGACTTCTCAAAAAAATCTATACGATTTTAATTATTTTTGTGAGGGAAGACTATAGGTAGGGGTATCATTTAAAGCAAATTACAGATATTTTGTCTTGTGGCATGGTGAGGCAGATGACTTCACACGACACGGTGAGGCAGATGACTTCACACGACACGGTGAGGCAGATGAATTCACACAACACGGTGAGGCAGATGAATTCACACAACACGGTGAGGCAGATGACTTCACACGACACGGTGAGGCAGATGACTTCACACGACACGGTGAGACAGATGACTTCACACGACACGGTGAGGCAGATGACTTCACACAACACGGTGAGGCAGATGACTTCACACGACACGGTGAGGCAGATGACTTCACACGACACGGTGAGGCAGATGACTTCACACAGCAAATATCTGATGCAATTTTTTCACATGACGGAGGATTAGCTTTGAAGGGTACTGCGCAGGTTCGTTAAAAGAAGGTATCCATGATGAAATTGCAAAGCACTTGTTAGGGATTGTCGATGTAAGTATTTTTGAAACCCACCGTCTGCAACAGACTTAAATGAAGGTTGGAAGTATTATAGAGTTCTTTAGGAGCGCAAGCTTTACGTAACCCCAGACGTTTTAAGACATGAAAATATCGTGGTTAGATATCGTGTGAATGTTTTGAAAAAACGGCAGTCTTCAACGAACCAAATGGGGAACATATTTGATTTCAATGACAGAGGCGGTTTTTTAAAAGGTTATTTCAAATCCCTTTTAAATTTGTTTACTCTATGACGTTGATATATGCTTTGGAATCCTTCGAAGAAGTTCTTATTTGTAGTTTTTCAGATTTCTTTAAAGGGTTCATAAATTGAATTGCTTATGAGGTTAGTTATAAAATCTATCGTGGATAGTTTTACTTAAACATTTCCAAAAATAGATTGAAAATACCTGTTGTTTGATTACCACTGTTCACTTGATCTTGGGAGACATTCTCACGTCGATTTCAAACTGTTCCACACTGAAGATTACTGTTGTTAATTGTCTATTGTTTATAATAATAATATTAATAATGAAAAAAATAATAAATGTCAATTATCTTCTTTATATGGACGATCTTAAGCTCTACGAAAGGACTTCGAAAGGGCTGAATAATAGAACTTGATTTGTAAACAAATGCAGTTTATAAGTTCATCAATGAGATTTCTATGGAATCTGGTATTTTCAAATGTGATGTTTTATTGAAAATAAAGGTTAAAATGCTGTGAGATCTGAAAATAGTGAAATACCACTAAGAGACGCCATGAAAGAGATTGCCACTGAGGGTGGGATCAAGTACTTGGGAGTTCTGGAAGAGGAGAACATAAAAGACAAACACACTAATATGAATGAAAAATCTCAGTTTCTAAAACGACTTTGGGATGTATTGAAATATTATCTAAATAGAATAAAAAACTCGGTAAACTCTGTAGCATTTTGGGTAGTATCCATCGTCAGACACACAGTTAACTAAGTAAGCAGAATGCCGATGAGCTGAAGGAGTTGAATAGAAATACTAACAAAATCCTGGCCTTCAACAAAATGTTTCACAGAAAGGGTGATGTTGAAAAGGTGTAAGTCTAGAGATTTGAAGGTGGAACTAGGCTAATTAGTGTTGGGGAGTATGTTTCCTTTGACATACGTTACGTGTACAAATACATTATTGAAAGTGATGAGCTTATGCTGAAAGAAGATATGAGAGAAGAGGTTGTCAATCATGGAAAGTCGAAAAAAGAAATAAGAAAAGAAAGAAGGACAATTAGAATGAAAAATACTTGAAAAGTGTCTTCTTTAAAAGAGGTCTACTTAAGAGAGGAGCAGGCTTGGAAGTGAATGAAGAACGGGGACATGAGAAAAGCAGCGCAGATAGTACTTTCAGCTGCCAAGGAGCAATCTCATAGAACAAAATAGGAGAGACCAACGCACTTTGTAGGAACTGTGGAGACCACGAGGAAAAATAGCATATATTCTGGCTAAATGTAAACACTTAGCCCAAGTACGGAACTAAGGATGGAGACCTTGAGATTGTTAAACAGATACACTGCAAACTATGCAAAATGAATATATTTCCATACTCTGCAAAATGTTGCGAACGTAGGTTAACAACAGAAGTGAAAAAAACACAACGTAGCGATGCTCTGGGATTATAGAACACTGACGGGTAAAGAACTAGAGCACAACAGACCTGTTTCTTTAAAAGTAAAAACAAACTTGTTTGATCATAGATGTTGCTTGTCTATTTAACACAAGGGTATAAGAAAAAGACAGAGTGAAACTTAAGAAGTATGAGGGGTTGAAATGAGAATAGGTGTGAAGGGACACCACGGTTATCCTTGTGGTCAATGGAGTGCCAGGCATCAACTCAAAGACTTTCCTATGCCGGCTGAACACCATAAACCCAAACATCTGATTTGGAACTTAAAGAAAGCTTGTTTACTAAGAACAGCAAGTACTCTTTGATGTGTGCTGAACATCTGAGGCTGGGGCTGCCGACAGCAGCTTGATGCTCAACGTAATACACGGCTACCATCCTAAGCTGTGATCTGAAGTTTCAAAATCAGCAGACTAATAATATTAATAATGATAATAATCTGTTTAATAATCTGTTTATTTATTCTGAATGTTTTTAAAGGATATACAAATCAGGTAATGAAAACTGGTATCAACTGTGTCCCTTAAAAATGTTATGCAGTCGACAGTACGAAACTATGCCGGAAGAATCCATCTAATTTCTAATAATAATAATAATAATAATAATGATAATAATAATAATAATCATAATAATAATAAATGATAAAAAAAATAATAATGAAGTCTAACATAAGGGGGAATCATAAAACTATCATTAAAGAGTTAGATTCAGAGGAAACGTATAAATATTTAGGAATATTAGAGGGTGATGGGATCCATGACTCTGTAATGAGGGAGAAGATCCAAAATGAATGCTATGGAAGGGTCAGAGCAACCCTGAAAAGTGAACTTAATGCAAGGAATAGGATAAATCCAATAAACTCCTTGGCCTTCCCAGTAGTTACATACAAGTTGTATATAATAGTTAGATAGTTACATATAAATTTTATAAAAGTTTGAATATTTCTGTCAATGATAATTTGCCAACTGAATTTGTAGAGGAAAATCCAACTTTAAAGGCCAAAAAGGTAGAAAATGTTGCAAAGTCTGTTAGCTTTAAAAGTCTAACTGTACAGTAGAGTAGAGAGCGAAGCCTTGCATAGTAAATACCCCTCTAGAGCAAATGATAAGGATGATAAATATAAATTTTCGACAGCTTTTGCTCAGCTTCTTCAGGTCAAAAAAGTAAAACAGGAATTCATTATTGCAGCACAGGACCAATGTCCTCCAGCTCGCAACTATCAGATAAATACTCAAAAATGGTGCGAATCCTTCGTGTCGAATTTGTAACCAATATAATGAAATAATCGACCATCTGGTTTCTGGGTACCCTATTCTAGCACCAGCTGAGTATAAAAATCGGCGTGATAGGGTTGGCCAATATATACACTGGATGATGTAACAAGAATTCAACCTTTCCTATGAAAATAATAATTATAATAATAATTATAATAATAATAATTGATGGGAACATAAACCAGCAAAGGTTGTCGAAAATAAAAGTGTTTGGGACTTTAGCATACATACAAACCGAATGATGCAGGCAAACGGGCCAGATATTGTTATCAAAAACCACTCGGAAAAGTTTGTCTTCTGATTAATATGACAATACCAGTGCAGAAATGTGGTTCTGGAGGAGAATGCAGAAAATCAGTTGGGTAGAAAGAATAACAAATCAAGAAGTTTTACAACAAGTTGAGGAGAGCAGAATGCTTATAACAACTATACGAAATCGCTAAAGGAAATGGATCCGACACGTTCTGAGACACCAGAGTATGTTAAGAGATATCATTGAAACGACGATTGCCTGGAAAACGAGGCAGAGGAAGGAAAAGAATAACTTTATTAGACCAGTTCAAAAAGCAAGTTAATGGAAGAATGGAGAATTATTCAGATATCAAGCGGAGAGCCGAGGATAGAGATGGATGGCGTGTATGNGACACCAGAGTATGTTAAGAGATATCATTGAAGGACGATTGCCTGGAAAACTAGGCAGAGGAAGGAAAAGAATAACTTTATTAGACCAGTTCAAAAAGCAAGTTAATGGAAGAATGGAAAATTATTCAGATATCAAGCGGAGAGCCAAGGCTAGAGATGGATGGTGTGTATGGCGCTAAACCTGTCTGTGGACAGACTACGTACAAGACAAGACCAGCAGATAATAATACCTCCCTTTAAACCTTTGAAAAACTGAGTAAATACAAGGATCTTGAGATTGAAATAACAAACATGTGGGACCTGAAAGCCACCAAATTACCTGTTGTTGTTCGAACACTTGGTATGACATCTAAGAATGCTGAACAGTATGTCAACCAATTTATTTCTCGAACTGAAATCCAAAAAATTCCTCTCATTGGGACATCACATATTTTATGAAAAATGTTTGCCATTTGAATTATAATACGAATAGTTCAAATATTCCTGTTGTTAGTAGCCTGCTAAGTCAGTAAAAAAATTATCATTCTTCATTTTAAAAAATAATAATACTGGTCAATGTTAATTACTGTAACTTTTTATTCTTCATAAAAATATTCTATAATTACGAGTTTCAAACGTGAAAAAAAAATCTGCTTCTTTCGTAACATGAAACCTGAGTAAATAGACTTTGTGTCTTTCTTCCATGCTGGTTTTTAAAAGATGCCGTAA
Organism: Morbakka virulenta; assembly: GCA_003991215.1. NCBI lineage: Eukaryota > Metazoa > Cnidaria > Cubozoa > Carybdeida > Carukiidae > Morbakka > Morbakka virulenta. Next base: position 1,105,238 of record RDPX01000101.1, read on the forward strand.
AATAATCAGAATATTTTAAAGAAAATTTTTAATATCTGTTAGGTTTGATCTTTTAATAACAAGATTTTAGAATCCAAGCGAGCCATATTCTTTAATTCCGTCATTGTGGGTGAGTGAAAAACCCTTGAAATCTCTTTTCTTGTATCGTAGTGACAATACAATTTGTGTGAAATCACTTTATTCTTACTTGTTGTCAAAAAAAAGGAGCCACCGATGAAAAACGAAGTAAAATTTGCCATCATAATGGAAATTAGTCACCCTGTACTTAGAATAATTATCTCCTGCAGAATAAAACAGTGTTTTCTTTATTCTGTTGTCAATCGCGTGAGATCTTCTCCAGCGACTTCCATGTTGTAATCACAGAAGAACAATATCTATACTTCTGTGTTGTAATATTTTAACCGCACAAATAGAAATAATTACTCTGCGTGGTCCCAACCGCACACTCAGTGCAGTGAAACACCCATGTAGTCATCAATAACTTATTTCACAATACCAACAAGATTATTTTTCCTGTGTAGCCGTTTCTGTCCGCACCAAGGCAATTGGTCTTAAAGGCGTGATTTTATAACAATGACTCAGAAAAGATTGTACATTAATGGTGATGTTGTTCATATCCCGGGGCCACGGGGCAACAATAATAATGACAGACAAGCTGCATTTTTATAAACTCAGCTTCCAGACTCATGACATGATCAAGATCTTACACCTATCAGCTTACAGAGTTAGCCACAATAAATAGTAGCAGCGTGTGGCTACATCTTCTCAGCCAGTTTCCGAATTCCTCATCACAGTTGAGGACGATGTCAAAACCTCCCTCCAGTCTCGTTGTTGGGCACTGGAGGACAATGTGTTATAGCAGTCTCCTGGGTTCCATTGCAGTGGGGACAGTCTGCAGTGTCTTTTAGTCGCCATTTGTACATGTTGGCTGATGTTCTGCCATGGCCTGTCAGCAGTCGGTTTGAGGAGACTCATTGTTTTCTGTAGTGAGAGAGATCAAGCTACTCGATCACCATTTACTTCTGTTTTATCTTTTGTTTATCTGCTCTTATCAGTTTCAGAAAGATAGGGTTAGGGTTACGGGTAGTGTTTTTTTGCTACACCTCTCGTCGTGTCGACTAGATGTGAAGAGGCAGTGTAGTAGTAGGTGATTCTAAATATTCTTGAAATGTGTAAGATATTAAACTGAAATCCTGAGGGCAATTTTAGTGCAAGTGCTGCAATATCAGATTTTGCCTTATCTTTTTGTTAGTTACTTTAGCTCTTTACCATCATTATATATATGTATAAATATGTATAAATATATATGTATATATATGTATAAATATATATATAAATATGTATAAGTATATATATACATATACTAAAGTGTTATCGTTACATAATCGTTCGAATACTCAAAGCCCATAAGCCCATCTCTGCCTTCTCCTCTCTCACTATCACACTCATTCTTTTTTCTCCTTTCCTGTATTTGCCACCACTTCCCAAACTCAAACTTTTCTCTCTCTGTCCCTCTGTCTGTCTCTCCCTCTCCCCTTCTCTCTCTCTCCCTCTGTCTCTGTCTCTCTTTGTGTCAGTCTGTCTGTTCCTCTCCCCCCCCTCTCTTTCTCTTTGTTTCTCTCTGTCCCTCTTTCTGTCTTGCGGTTTCTGTATCCCCTCTTTTTGTCTGTCTGTTCCTCCTCCTCTCTCTCTCTCTCTCTCTCTCTCTCTCTCTCTCCTCTTTCTCTCTCTCTCTGTCTGTCTCTATCTGTGTCTGTTTGTCTGTTCCTCTCCCTCCCCCCTCTCTCTCGCTTTCCTATATAGCCCTACCTTTTCCTACTCTTCTACGCTTTCTTGTTTCTTCTCTTTTTATTCCCTTTGTTCTTCTCTCAAGACCTTTAACGATAACATTTTTTCTCGGAGGTCATAAACCAATAAGACAATGTTTGAATCTGATCAGTAACGGTCTACCAAAAGTTGCATTGGCATCAGGTACCACAGTACCAGCAAGATGCAAGAAAGACCTCCAAGTTGCCTATCAATGACGTGTCATAACAATCAGTGTTTTTCTTCATACTTTCGTAATTATGTAAAACACGTTATTTGTCTATTTCACAATTATCGCTTTGCATCACAAAGCCAATATATTTATCTCTTCAAAACAGCAATTTCTCCGAAAATAAAAGAATTTGCTGAGAAACGTGTTTTTTCATTTTCCAATGAATTTGTTGTTTTATAGGATCTTACGTAATTTTCTTTGTGACGATTGTGATATTGTAAAATAGCTGTGCTCCGTAGCCTCCCTTATTCTCATTTTGCACGATGTTAAATAACTGACCAGCTTTATTTTAATGAAGTTCACTTCTGAATCATTTTTTAAAATAATTTTTCCCCAACTTGCTCATATTGTTGTTGAGTCATCCTCGAGTCAAAGGAGAAACAATTACAGATTTTCAGTTCAAAGTGCTTCCTCCGTCGAGAAAAGATTAAACTTGTCTCTCCCAGGTTTCTTCTTCCTCGTTCGCATTCATCTTCTTTGGCGGGCCAATTTTGTTCCTGCCCTTCCTCCGATAGATGTCATGGAGAAGATTTCCTTACTTCAGCAGTTGCAATGCATAACTTGGTATTTAGTTCTTTACCATTGGACCAATTCCGGTATTTTGGGCTGCCCACAATGGACAGTTTTGTTTGATGTCCCTTCAAGACAGGGGGCCCTGTACAGTCCCTAACCGGCAACCATCTGCAAGAAAAAGGCTCTTTAATAATTCAGGGTAAGCTGTGTTGTGGGGGTGCACAGTTACCCAATTGGGTAAACCTTAGTGGACTGATGCCTTCCATTATCTCCTTTATTGTTGTTATTATTATTATTATTATTATTATTATTATTGTTGTTACTACTATTAACATTATTATTATTATTATTATTATTATTATGTCTTGGGTGGACTCCAAACATTTACCATCATTGGAACCACAAACATATTGAGGAAGGTGCTTAACCTCTAAAGCTA
>RDPX01000101.1:1126874-1152097 GCA_003991215.1 Morbakka virulenta
CTCCAATTTCACTCACCCTAGGTCACTGGTAGTGACCCGGTGTTTGATCTTAACAAAGCAAATAAAAGTAAATTTTTGTAATAATAATAATTATTATAATAATAACAATAATAAAACCATTACTTTTTGGCCATTACTTTTTGCAAGTTTGCAAGAATATAAGAGGAGACACGATAACGTGGCAAGATATATACATTGGATGCTAAGCAGGTTAGGAAACGTAGAGAGAGCTAATGAGTGGTATAACCATACACCAGATGGAGTTATTGAAAATGAAGAATAAATGATCTTGTGGGATAAGAATATCCAGTGTTACCGAGTCATTGAAGCCAAGAGGCCTGATATCGTGTTTATTAACAAAGCAGAAATGAGTGCCCAGATCATAGATATTGCAATTCCTGGTGACTCGAGGGTGCATGAAAAGAAAATCGAAAACATGGAAAAGTATCAAATGTTAAACAACGAAATCAGTAGATTCTGGGGCCTGAAAAAAGTAACTATCATTCCTGTTGTAATTGGTGCATTAATTCTTGTCTCATTAAAATGTAAGAAACATCTTGAGAAACTGCAAGGGAACATCAGAATAGAGGTAATCCAAAAGACAGCCTTATTGGGTACAGCACGTATCTTTATAAGATAAAGGAGGGAGAACCCGTGAAACCTTTGATAACTGGTTGTTATCTGCTTTTACGGGAATTCCCGGGTAAGATCAACTGTGATAAAGTAATTGAACATAATAATAACAAAAATAAAACCATTACTTTTTAGACCCATTTAGAAACATGAAAAACGTGTCGTAAATGTAATGAATCGTGCCAGGCATCCTTTCAAGAGCCTAAAGAAACGTATTTGTACAAGCTTAAGACTTCCCTGACATTTAAAAATTGTTTGTTAGCAACAATTATTTAAAGTACTCGACAAGTCACACAGCAATTTGGGAAAGCTCGTACAAAAAGAAAAAAAACAATAAAACTGTAAAAATGTGATTCGTGACAGATTGATTACTTCATCTGTTAGGAATCACAAAAAGGAATTTTGTAGAACGTTTGATCGTACGCAAATGAGTAGTGATCAAAGATTGATTATCACAAGCTGGAGATTGCTCGATATTACGTGTATACATAATAAAGAAAATTACAACATATCATCCCTTCTTCTTCTTCTTCTTCTGAGTTCCTTATCCTTTCAGGACGTTGGAGATCATGGTCTTCCATCTATTTCTCTCTGATCATCCCACTGACCTTAAAAAGTGTCTCATCAATACAAAACAACTTCAGAGAATGATTTCAACAATATCCAGAACCAAAGCTATGAAAGTAATCAAGAAAAATGCAATTCAACTGTTAAAAATATTTTGAAATCACTTGAGATTTTAAACACTAAGAATAAAGTGTACCAAAATAGTGACAGAACATTGAACTCAGTCGTAACAAAAATGTCTAAGGAGCAACATAAGTTGAGATTACAAATAACATCAATCAATGAAACTGAAAAGATCGATGCATTAAACCATGAATGAAATAAAATCTTAAAGAGACTAAGAAAAAAGTCTGGATAACAGAGAAAAAGAAATTGAAGACAGAGTAGAGGGCATCGAAAATCTCGTCAATGAACAAACAATAACAAAAGAGCTGCTGCTTCATACCACGTTCACAATTGTTCTACCTGGGATTTGATAAAGAAAGCTGAAGAAAGGTGGGATACGTTCCATAGGAAATAATTGAAGCATCTATTGGATAAAACCTATCCAAATACCATCTCAAACAAGAATATGTCAGAAAAGGAATGATGCTATTGTTAGAGTAAAAGATGATGAAATACAAGAGATAAGGGCAACTTATGAAAAAACAATCAAGTATTAAAAGAATAGAGATCTTGAAAATTCTGCACTTTATGGGCTCGGAGGAAGCCATAGATGTAAGAGCTTTATCATGTCACGAGTCGTAAACTTTTTCTGAGCTACGTTTTGAGAGATACTTCTACCATTGTCAGGCCTGACGATGGGAGAAGCATCTAAGAATAGAGATCTTAATGTAATCTCCTCTCTATTGTACATTTTACAATAACGTTGGAGACGTGATTGTAAAATGTAGTCATATTTGGTCACAAGACTCAAAAAAAGAATGCTCTGGAAATAAATTGATGAAGTTCTACTTTGAAAAAACTAATGCAATAGCTTTCAAAAGAAGACCTCGAACCACCTCAGCGACTACACTCCACAACGATATCAGAGAACAATGCTGGAAATACCAACCTTTCGTAAAGAAGACTTCAGGAATTCACAGGCTCTCAAAATTTGGCGTAACTCCTCACAGGCATTTTTTCAAACAGTGATTTTAGTATAATTTGCAAAGTTGTTGATGATAAAAAATCCTTTATAACGTCTTCAAATCGATACAGCAATTAAAAAACAGAAGGAGAAGATTTCATGTTTACCATATACTACTTAGGTAAAAAATGAGTAAAAAGAACAGGATACCAAAAAAGCTAGAAAAAAATGTAAAAATTGGTACAATTCAAACCGTTTTGTTGTGTATGTGTACTGATGGTGAAAACGTATTGGATTCAGAGGACATATTTACCACTTACTTGGGCCAAACATACTAGTAGTTTGCGCCAAAGCAGGTGATTAGACATCATGAAGTGTATTTAAACATCATCAATGATTACTGAATGGATTGGGGGTAACTGGGATGACTGGGGTGGGTGGAGTGAATAGAGTGAAAAGAGTGGATGAATTGAATAAAGTCAATAGAATTATGGAGTGGATAAAGGGACAAAGTAGATGAAGTGGATGACATTTGTATGGCTGCTAAAGTGGGTAAGATGAGTGATGACAAACCCCTAAATCTATATTCGTCTGCTCTATATACCCTGCTCTTAGTCTACCAAGTATGATGGTATCCCCTTCAGCTATATTCAGTGTCTTTTATGTAATATTTCCCTATTCTACAGATGTGGCCAAATCAAACCACCCTAATTTCAGTTTCTTCAATGTTTCTTAACTTTATGTGCCAGAATCCCAACTATTTACATCACAGAGGGTCATCGGTTTTTATGTTGTGTTGCTAGCAGTTAGCAATTTCATATTTCTATATATAAGACTCTTCTCTACTTAATTAAGTACCTTTTTTCCAGTTGATTAAATAACTCCATCCATTTCTCGCTAGTATGTCAAAGACTGAACTCAATTGTTATTTGGATGTTATTCAACACCTTTTCTGATGATATTTGCCATCTCTTCATAATTCATGGACGATTATGTTGACGTTAACCCTGGCTGGATTTGCTTCTCGTCTTGAGTAATGCTGGTCATTTTCAATCTGTTGATGACTCTGCTTATAGAATGGTTTGGTTCTTTGTATTTCTCTGTAATCTACCATCCGATTCTTCATGAAGTACTGTTGTCACATCCGGACATGTGCTCTTTCATCATCCCAATTTGATGTTCCTAATCGGGTTAAAAGACGTAATTGTAACTTGATAGGACCAAATCCTGTTACTACTCTTCAACCTTTTTGTCTTATCGACGAAATATGGGTTGTCTTAGCCTTTTGAAAAAATGTTTTCACGAGCTTTCCTCACAACGGAGTTTGTTGTATCTCGTGTGAAATGTTTCTTTCAATGCCTTGATCCTTATGCAATTATTGGTCCTAGTTGTAATAAGCCTTCCTATAAATGTAACAGTATTCCTTGAATGACTAGATTGTGGAATTCTTTGTCTCCTGGTTGCTTTCCTTCATCAAATGACTTGAATGTTTTTAAGTCTGAGGTCAACTCTTAACGGTTCGCTTTACCCATTTCCTGTCAATTAATTACAGTTCTAAACAATAAGTGACTTTGTGCCTTGTGTGGTTTTTAACTCTAAAATATCAGATGTGTATCAGGTCTTTACTTCCTGCAGTAATGGCAGATTATGGGCAATAATAAGTCACAGTGTGTTCTACTCTAACTTGCTAACTTCCTGAGTCCAGCACAATTATGGAAAGGAAAGGGTCCAAGATTGGGCCTAAAGCGGAGGCCATGTGGGCCTCTATTTCACTTTTAATTGCTTTTGTTACCCATATGTTGTTCTTGTTACTTTCTAAGGTTAAAAATACATAACGCGTGACTTGCAAAGTATTTTTATGGTTTTCTTTTGTGGCTGGCATAACACTTTATTGCATTCCCAGGAAATCTTTTTGAAAGCTTTCTGCAGCGTAACAAATTATTACATAGCTTTCTTCAAATACTCTCCCTGGACGTTATGGCCAAAAACTAGTACCTTGATACTATTCATCGAAGCACTATTTATCCTGCATTACCTAGAATCGTACCCACCATGGAGTAGGCCCTGTCATGGTCTTGAGGGTTAAGTTAATTTTGGTCAGAGTAAAGCTGATACCTGGTCATCCAGATTGGGGATTAATCACTCGGCTCTGAATTCAACTAAGTTGAACATAGATTGCTACGGAAATAGCAAGGACGACAAAGACATACGTTTGTGGGTGGCATTCCTGTGTCTCAACCTGGGACTTTTATGGCTGCAAGTAGTCAAACCTGTCAGGACCTTACTGGCACTACAATGTATTCCCAAAGCACAGCTTAAATCATAATGAATATTGGCTATTAAAGAGTAAGAAACTACCAGCGTATCGAACAACCATACTCCGGAGGACGGTACGTATCTTCTAGCCCAACAATTTTGCCATTTTTAACCTCCCTCTATAGTGCTCGACTGAGATTATGCATTCTCTGATTACTAGAAGAGTATGGAGATGGATGAGCCATGTCTTGACATTGCAGCCAGAGTTTTGACCCAGAATAACTTTCAACTGGACACCTGACGGAAAGAGGAGGTGTGACAGACAAAAACAGACATGGAGAAGAATGGCAGAGGGGAGTGGGAATTAAAACTGCAGCCACTTTTTTGCAGCACTCCAAACATTTGCTAACAACATTGGCCAGTGGAGAACCTTTGTTGCTGCCCTTTGTGCCACAAAAAGTCATGAACCGTAGCGAAAAGTACCTAGGATTAGCTTAATCCAAAGAACTGATTCAGATTTTAACGATCGGTTGTGTTTACTGTACCAACATTTCTCTCTCTCTCTCTCTCTCTCTCTCTCTCTCTCTCTCTCTCTCTCTCTCTCTCAAGGCGCCTTCAAAAGGCTACGGTGTAGCAGCTTCATAAAATGTAACTCTAAAAACATCAAAAGGTTTATTTATAGATAGAATAAATTTGCTCATGAATCCATAAATAAAGTAAATTTAATAGAATAATAGAATGAATCATACATTGTGAGATGGTTCTTCTCTTACTTTATCTTTATTAAACGGGATAAATATGTTGTCGGCGAGAATATTGTGACAACAACAATACTGTACAATACCTTGTAGAATGCTAATGAAATAAAATTTTCAAGGGGATAGTCATCGTGCCATCGGGAGGAGAGGCATGGTAGGCAGTCACATTTCACTTAATATTCTCCAAGACAAATTCTATACATGGTGAATATTGGAGTAAAACTATACATTTTGTAGAATGAAGGGGTTCCCCTGCATAGTCTCCTCACCACGTGATATTTAGTTGTTAGACATTGTCATTTCACTGAATGTCCTATTCTACGACAGTACTCAGTAAAGTAAAATGAATACGTATTTATGTTTTGATTGTAATGACACATTACTAGAAATGGATGCACAAAATCAAAAGCTCTGATGAAACAGGCGATGCCAAAGCTTTCCTAGAAAAAATATAACTGGACTCATCCCTCAAAGGCTACGGAAGGTTGACGGCCGCTTAAAATCTCGCCATCAAATTAGAAGGTAGAGAAATTGACAAGTGTATTGGGATTGACGGCAGTAGACAAAAACGGGGGACAACAAACATGAAGAGCTACTAAGAGAATTTGAGCGAGGGAATAAAAAGTAGGAAGAAAGCAATTTTTACTTAAACAAGCGAAAGCTTGAAAAGGATGTATCACTCCCCTCCCCCCATCCCCCCTACACACACTTCCCCAAGAATTTTGCATTTGTTCTTTTGGAGTTCGAAAACTGGTGATCCTCTCATCCCAAGAGAAAGTAATGGAAACCATAGCAAAAGATTATTTTGTCAGAGCAGTTTACTTACAAATCGATTCCCGACTTCACAAGTATTGACAGACAGCCACTGAGATGTCAAGGCAACAAATAGCAGGTATTAAATCCTTTAATTTAAATGAATTTCATGAATGCATGTCTTTCAACAAGCCCGCAATACCTGATATTGTACCAAAAGTTATTGAAAAGCTTTTGGCAGATAAGAGGCATAAAACCTCAAACCCAATTAACAAAAGCTGTACTAAGTTTCGGCCAGCCAAAAATCCGGAAAGAACTGAAAGGATTTTTTTATTCAACAGCCTTATAATACAGAGCATTTGTGCCAAATTTTGTTTAAATAAGTCAACCTCTAAAAAATCAGATCAGTGATAAGGCCACCTTTATTTGGAGCGGCGCATTCGAGACAGCGTTTAATACGCTGAAAGAACCTTACCTTATCGGGGTGCCATCTCAAAGAGGTCGGCTGTCATTGCCCTCCATACTTGTCTGTCCAATGTAAGTTTAGCACAGTTGTTGATGTCTTTTTTTATCAAATCTGCAATGTTGCCTGTCCATGTGGTCCTTTTTCTTCCTCTTCCTCGCTTACCATCAACAGTGCCTTCCATTATCATTTTTTTAAAGGGAACTAATTGTGCCGCCTAATGTGCCCATAAAATGTAATTTTTCGTCTTTTTATTGTGTCTGGTAGAGTTGTTTTGCTGAAAGAAAAGTTATTGTATGTATTGTCATCAACAGTTGAGAAACGTCAAAGCTCTACTGACCTTGACTAACAAGACAGATAGTGTCTTTCCCATACACTTCAAGACCTTTCCATTGAATGCGATGTATAAATCAAAAGCTACACACAATTTTAGATATTTAAGAGTATTTAAGAGATGAAAAAGCAGAAGAGAAAGTGTTCACCTATGCCAAGTGTGAGAGCATGGTTGGTGATGCAATCGCTGAACATATCACTCATGAAATGAACGAGGCATGACCTGACCCACAGGATTGTCGGTCACAGAAATATGATGGAGAAGGTAGCATGGTAGGGGCACAGAAAGGAGCTGCACAGAAATTTGAAAAAAAGACTGACAATTCTAAAGCTCAATATTGGAACTGTGCTTCATGTAACTTTAATTTGGTTTTATCCAAAGCTTGTTATGTGCCCCAAATAAAAAATATGATTGGAACAATGAAGTCCCTTTCTGTATTTTTCATGTATTCACCAAAGCGACAGAAACATCTTCAAGTTTGTGTTAATTCAGGTATTACTAACGGCATCAACATATCAAAAACCAAAATTAAACCCCTGTGTGAGACAAAGTTGTTTGAGCATCAAACAGCTACTGAGAACCTAAATGAACGTTATCTAGCAGTTCTGGATACTCCACATACAATTATGACCAATGAAGGAAGAGAGCTTGGAGGTAAATCTGTGACTAACGCAAATGGACTGTACTCTCAGCTTACAAGATCTTCTTTATTCCCAGCATTTCAATCATGTAGATTTGTATTAACATTTACAAAACCATCAGCCAAGTTACTTGAAGGAACTGAAATGGATCTATTTACTTCCTATCAGAAGATTTCCCTACTCAAAGAAGAATTACAGTAGATCAGATCAAAATTTGAGGATAAGTATAAATCTGTCCTTATATATTGCAAAAAAAAATGGCAGAAGAAGCTAGACATTAATTAAGGGACAATATTAAGGGCAATACCCCCAGGAATCAACCCTGAACAATACTTCAAGTGAAATATATTCATTCCCTTTCTAGATACTGTCCTAACAGAACTGGCTGACAGTTTGAGGGATGCTAACAAGGCATCCGTGAAAGCAATACTACTTTTGCCAAACCTCTTGGAGAAGTACTAGGAGAAATATCTAGAAAAAACTGTGAATTGCTTCACGGATGATCTGCCAGATGCCTCTTCATTTAATACTGAGCTGAAAATATGGAAAAGACTATGAGAAAATCGAGAGAATAAACCAGCTAGTCTTACCAGTACAGTCAATGATCCTGAATGAAACAATGTAATGTTTCCTGACACCGTATTCAGGACTTCACTTGTAGCAGCTGTTACAAGTGTAACAGTTGAAAGTTTAAACTCAACACTTAAATTTATAAAGAATCCCTTTGGTGATTCCATGGGACAAGACAGATTAATTTCTTTAGTATTATTTTTACATACACAGAAATATTCTTCTTGACTCTGACAAATTGATTGATATTTATACATCTGTAAACCCAAGAAGGATGTTTTGCTGAATTCAAGGCAGCAAATTCCCAAACAGTTTAATAAACTTGTACTGTTTGATTACAAAATTTATGCTTAGTACTCTCACATCTTTTTCAATGTTACCTCGAGTTGGAACGTTTTAATAATCTTGTCCTATGGAAAAAAGCATGTAGATACTTGTAGACGTTATATTTTATCTTGGTCGACTTGGGCAAAAGCACTGTTCCATACATTCTTACATGTACGGGATTGTAATTATTTTCTCCAGTATTAATAAGTAAAGGAAAATAATCTTGGTCTTTTGCCAGAATTAGAATAAATATATTGTAATTCAGTCACTTCCTGCTTATAAATGTATCTATAGCTAACATGCATACAAAATTTATAGAGAGAACTAAACTTGTTATGTTCTCAATAAAACTTACACTTCTACTAAAAATATTAATTTCCATGAATTCTTTTAATTGTTAAAGTTTTAAGGATAGGAGATTAATAAATCATAAAATCATTATGCTTAAGCATTTTGTGCAAAATATTGTAATTTGTCATTATTTGAGTTTATAATGATGAACCACTGGTGTATAGAAAAAGATCCATTCCACGCTTCCTTTCCAAAATTTTGGATCCGCCCCTAAATTGTTATAGTTGTTGTAGGGGTCTTATCATTTTCAGATCCCAGACGAAATTACTTAGTTTCTTTAGTTTTAAAAATCATATTCCTAAAGCTTTTCATTCAATCGTTGTTTATATGTTGACGTGTGGCAGCTGCATTGCTGCCTGTGAAGGTGAAACCATAAGTCAGATCTTCGGAACACTTAGAAGTTCACCCTTTGACAGGAAAACGTGTCAATAACGAATCCTCTCACATATCACAACATCTCACAACCTGTAAACGTGCAAATCCATCGGCAAAGAAATTATCCGTTGTGCCCTCAGTTGACTCAAATTTTGAACTTGAATTTAAAGGGAAGTTTGATCCATCGAGACAATCCTTATTAAAATCTGAATATTACATTAAGAGCTTTGTATTTATTTAATAACGATAGACTAATGAGATAAAGTTTTATTATCTTTCCTTTTCTGGCTGGTCGATCATTGCTTTAACATAGTAGTTTTCTCACTTGTTTATATTCTTTTATAAATATGTCGGCGTTATGAAATCTTAGTTGTAGTAAATGGTAAAAATGACGACCGAAACGTCGAGAATATAATCATGTGTCACTTGAATTGTCTCGTTTTTGCATTACCAAAAGTGTACGAAGAAGGGACAAGTTCTCTGTTAAAAGATATTCATTCACAATTAATGACTACGCTTGCATTAAGTAAAGAAAAGATGCAACAGCATTAAAATATGAATATTCACTATATAGTTTATGTCATTGGACAAAAAGGTTTGGCTTAAGATTAACAAATATGAATCAGGTGAAAATGGGAAACGCGCACCAAGACGTGACTTGGACTATCGCAGAAAAATTGCCAAATGGAAATCTTTCGAATTGCAAGTCCTTATGAAAAGGAAAAAGTTGTTTATCATGATCGCCTTGTTTCATTTATTGAAAACGAACTTTAATGTTACTCTCAAAAGAGATTAAAGCACCAAGCGAATCTACCTCAGACAGTAAGGATGCGTCCGATATTGAGAACAATCATAATCCTCATGATTGACTTCGTCCAAAAAGACAAATTCAGATTCGTCAATTAGCAGACTATTCCTTAGAGTGCTCAGAATTTTTAAATTACTAGCTACTTGTTTTCATTTTTGGAATTGTAGGATGTTAGGGGTCCCTCTGTAAACGCTCCTCGTCAAGTGTTATTTCATTGCTTGAAAAATAACGTCGTTTCATTATATTTCCTATTTTTGACAGTATTTAAGCTAACCCCGTATTTCTTTCTCGATTGTAATGAATTCCAATAAATTAAAAGCCTTACATTTTTAAAGATTTAAAACTAATGAAGCTAATAAAACCCCTGTTTATCAAGAGATGCTTTCATCTTCAGGAAACCATGATGTTAAGACTGGATTTCAATTTTCTCTCACAAATGTTGATATCTGCTTTACCTTAATCCAGTATTTGGCTCTGGTTCCTTCTTTTTAAGAATTAAATGCGCTAACAGTTCTTTCCGTGTAATTTTATGTTTTCTCTAGGGTTCTAGCATACTACAGGAGACTTTGAAACAGTATGAAAAGTAGGAAATTAAGTCAGAAGATAAAAATTAAAATTCATTTAAAGTGAAGGTAACAAGTATGGTCAGGTCTATTTTTTCTCTCTTTCCTCTTTCCTCACAATACGTATATCGACACCCACTGGAAATAATTAAAATTCAACAGCTGCAGCTGGGTGAGAGGTATATACTCATATTTTATTTCACATAGCAGATCCCAAAGAAGTCAATCGGTAAAAAATACATTAAAATGCGATGTTTGGCATTTGAAGATCTTTTTTGACAACTTTTTGAAATATCATTTTAATTGATTTGCTTGAATTATTTGTAAATACCATTGTAGTGTAAAACCATTGACCACGCTTGCAGACCTTAGGTGTATAAATTGTGCAAACCTGGGATTCTGTTTGCTCAAAAAGTCTTTTTAGTTTGTAGAACTTGATATATTAAGCACTTAACAGGAGACTCTTTGTCAGGTTCTTTGCAATCAAGAATTTGAAAGCGTCTCATTCTCTTCATTCTCTCATTGACGATCAAAGATAAATAACGAGAACGTGAATTGACAGGACTCTGGGATCATAGTAAATACCCTTCCCAAATGTAGTGATCAGTCCTTTACAAACGAACATAGCCATGATCGATTACAACCGTAAGCCAAAAGCCGGAAATCCATCTTGATAGAAAAGTAATTCACAAGAATATTCAACTGTTGCTTTGAGAGGACGTATTAACACTGAACTGTCAACTCTCCAGTACCCTCCCTGAGCGTTAATGTCTTTGTTGAAATATAATTCATCCGTCAAGTGTAACCCAAAAATGGACAAATGAGACAGAATTAAGGAACACTACAATACCATACAATACAATACAAGTTAAATGATATGCCATAGTATTTCTTTCAAAGGGTGCACATCTGGCAAACACGGAAAACCTTTTTTGTGTCAACAGGATAAAAGTCTAGACAGATCATTAACTAAAGTTGTCCTTTGGGCAAGAAAGGCGTTTCTTCTCTTTCAATATTTTGGCAAATCATCTACCTCAAAATTATTGTGATTTGTATTTGAGTACATCAACCTTGTCAACATATCCGGATTGTCAGTGTTAACAGTTAAACAAACTGACACTTTTTTATTCACTTTTATTCAATATTCCATGACAGGCAAAGGATGATCGACCAGGTGATCTCCATTCAACTTAAAATATCTATGAATTTAAAGGTTTCTTCAAGTCAAATTCTGCCTGTTACAAATTCTTTGGATACATCCGAATTGTTATTCAATAAGCTTGAAATTAAAATGTCAAGTGTGAAAGCCACCCAATGTTCTGAACAAGACATTTTATACCAATATCCTATCACGTAACTGCTCAAGAAAAAAAAGAGAAATTTGTCCAACAACAATAGCTTTTATGATCACACCTAACCTTGGTTCCACTAGCAAAACTTTCTTACTTTTAAAACACTTCTGACTAAATTATAATTTAAAAAAATGCTAATAAAAAAGAGATCCTCCATTTAATTATTCAATTCTTACCTATCGCCCTGCATATTATCATGGGAACAAACTGTTTTGCTGTAATCATTTTCCACAAATGATACAGGTTCAAAATAAATAGTTTTGAAATGGTAGAAGCAAGGTTAAAATGATATCTAGCAACGTTGAACACAGGTTATGGTACCAGTGAACAAAGATAGCATTTTTTTGCTCCAGAATTACATTTTCATACGCAAGATCGTGGCTACACGGTAAAAATAGCAGGAACTGGTCAATGGGAAATTGTCATCCATTCTGTGGTCATAAGACGTATGTGACCAAGTGGTGCCAATTCGCAAACACAATGTTCCTGTCTTCTTTGATGATATGCGGTTAAGCTGGGCCTTTTGCTCGATCGACGCTTTAATGTAACATTTAAGGTTGACTTGGCAATTACCTCTGGTTGCAAGAAATCCAAGAATATGATTCCCTTTCTCTGTTTCAAATAAAGTGATTTTCTCTTTTGTTTTCATCATTTTCTCTGCTGAGAAATATGTCTTTAAATTTTTCTTTGCTGGAAAGTGTGAGTAGTGCCAGTCAATCGAGTGCCGTTTAGACTGCAGCTGGTAATGGTGACACCACGAATCACTCGTCACCATTGAGGAAGTGGTTTAAGAGGACATCAACGTCTTATACTGGTTCAAAAATTCTTGACTGCCATTCTGCGAGGATAACTGGAATCCACCACGCAAACACTTTGCTGTAACGTAAGGATGGCAACATTATTTTCAATGCACTGACACTCTCAACCAACTCTGCTTGCACTTCATTTATACTTAAATCGAAGCGAACGAGTCCATCCAAGCACGATTCATTTTCCAACAAGGTGGCTGTGCATGGGTTTTCAGTGTGCGTTTTGTCACTCACATTTAGGTCGCTACGTTGAAAGCAACGAACCTCTGTGTGCTGGCATCAACTAGTCCGGCTACATAAACATTCACTTAGCATTGGTGTATGCCAATTGTTTCATCTTCTGCGTGGAAGAATTGAATGGCACAGCTTTGCTTCTGACACACCTGGAGAAATTACTTTCTTAGACCGTCACACCTTGAATATCTGCAAGGGAAAGAAGGATATTTCAGGTCATGCGCTCGCTAGCTCGCTCAGTCAACACGACAGTACTAATACCCTCTGTTCCCTTGGATCGAAATAAAAGATAGGAGGCATTAATTTTGTAGCAACCCTCGTAAGGACAAAGAAACATCAAAGTAAAAATGCATAAGGCCTGGGTTATTTCATTCAAATTTTACCAGTAGTCAAATATTATTTGAACACCCCATCCTTCTATCTTTTTTTCATTTTTTGTATGTGTTAAAGGAAAGTTCATCCTGCTTATTGTAAACATCTCCAACATTGTCTGCCATTTACAAAATTGATCATGTAAGGAAGACCACACTCTCATTCTCTAAAAGCCACTTGTTTTATATGGAAACGGCATTGTTGAGATGGAAAGTGTAGTCTTCTAACTCTTTTCTGTCTCTTTGGGCAGTCTATCATAGCCCTTTCAGGTATTTGAAGGCGGCATACATTTCCGTCCTTTCTGTGAGCCAGCTTAGTCACTGCCTCCGATGTTTGTGAAAAAGGCAGACACTAAATTATTTTTGCCCCAATATAAGAGCAGGAGTCACAAATTACCATTTATGGATCATAGAAGGCAGTTTTGACGTGAAGAAACGAACACGAGCCCAAGTGAGAAACTCCTAATCTATGATTATTGAATATAATATTGAAGAGGATTGTGGCATGGATACGAACTATAATGATGACGACATTTGCACCAAACAGGACACCAGCGGAAGCACAATTATCACTTCAGACCTTCTTTTGCGTTGATCACCACTTCAAATGGAGACGCCAGTGTGCCACACAAATGCTGCGGTCCTCTCCAGGGTTCCCTGACTGCCGCACAGCTTCTCATCTAGGATTTATTGTGTTCCTCAGTTGATTATGGAATGATAATATAACGCTTTCAATAGGCTGCCATTCCGAGGCCACGTAGAGCTCCTCAGAGCATCATTTGAGCTCCTCAGAGCATCACTGAGCACTGCTGAGGGAGATAAATTTATTTACTCTTCCTGCATTTGACGAAGAGAAAGGAGCCCTTGAGAGCTTGTTAACAATGTTACTTTTGTTTATAGAAACCTTCCCGAGTCGAAATCAGGTAGCAGTTGGTATGAATATCGATATTAAGTTAATGTGACGTATAACATTATGCTTATTGGAAGGTTACAATTTGATATACGATATCGAGTAGTTTTTCTTATCATTTAACTTTAAGAACAAAAGCGAAGTTCCATGAAACTCTTGTATTGGTAAGACTGATTCTTGTACTACAGCAGTTTTGCTAATAACTCAACCTATTACTAAGGATAATTTAGACCATACCAATTTCTTTTTTCGGTTGTAAGGTATAAGTACTGTTTAATGCAGGCTGTTTGAAAACGTTCGTTACTGGAAATGTAGTTTCGCGTCTAGGAATTGTGCCTGTTAGTCAGAGAGGCTTGGAACAAGAGTGTCTGGAAGTGAGAATGTGGACAGAAAAAGAGAGATGTCCTAACCTAAGAAAATGGAAAATAGCTTTTCCATTGTCACTAAAGCTTTTGTTGTTAGAGGTATTACTGAAGTGAGAAATGAGCACTTAGAAGTGCTAAAGTATGATTTTGCTCATTTACGTAAGGTGTACTTTTCAGACATTAGTAGCTCACAGGAAATGCATTCACCCCATTCCGTATGATCAAAGGGGAAAATATCGACAGGAGAAACCCAACAAGACTTTTATTTGCATAGAGCCCAACAAGTGTTTTAAAACCACAAAATGAGTGTGCAATTAATGGTGCGTTTAAGCATGGTTCTTTACGCTTTAAATGCTGGTGTGACGCTTGTTACCTAGGACTTGTGTCCATAAGATTGATCGATGAAATAAAGAAACAGGTGCCTAATATTTTCAAAGAAAAACGTTCTTTGAGCGAATTTAATCAAAAGAGAGTGCAAGAGCGTAACCAAAATTGTTCATTTTGATTGGACTATGACATAGCATTCACTTCTTCTTCTTATCCTCCTTTCAGCCTTTTCCAACGGGTCAGGTCGGGTCAGCCGCTCGGATCAGTCTGGTGTCCTCCGTCGTTGCTTGAACTTCCTCCATTTCCATCTTGATGACATCCCTCCACCACAGCTTTTGCCTTTCCCTACTCCGCTTGCCTTCTACCTTGCTGTAGAATGCCTTCTTTATAGCCATCTCTTTCCCCATTCTTAGACATGACCATACCACCTCAATCTAGCTTCTCTCGCTTTCTCACGTATGTTAGGGACTTTTACAAGCATTTGCATACCTTCGTTTGTTCGGTGTTCTCGCAGCGACACCCCTATCATCCATCTTAGCATACCATTCCCTATTAAACCGAAAATGCGATGAAAATGTGGAGATTAAACAGTTGAAGGTAATTGGTGGAGCTAGGTCTACCTTCCTTTTAGAAGCATTGGGGGTAATTCATTTTCAATTTTCATCATCTCCCCTTGTGGACAAAATGAAATTGTATATGTTGTTCAATTTTTTCAGACGGCCTGTCACAATCATCACTCCTTCTTGTCTTCAACCAATCACAAAAAGTTGCCAGATTTCTTGATCTCCTCTTTATTTTCCGTCGTGATAAAAACGCACCCCTGATTGGCTTTTTCCTATTTTGATGTCTTGGTCAAGTCGAGTTGCATCGGAAGAGTTTTCGATAATAATAAACCTAATCTTAGTTGCAATATTCAAGTTTCCATTTAGTATAAGTTCCACGTCAGTCACCATTGTAGCTTAGGTGAATTCAGTCACGTAATTTCGTGTTCCCACGTTAAATATTATATCCTTACAGTTAAAGCAAATCATGTTATGTATATTCTTTGACTGAATTTCCATAAATTTTATTAAAAACTGTTTTGTTAAAAATATTAAAAATATCAAAAATATTATGTTTTAAGTCTCTCTCTCTCTCTCTCTCTCTCTCTCTCTCTCTCTCTCTCTCTCTCTCTCTCTCTCTCTGACAGTTTCAGTAGTTAAACTACATTCTGTAACACAAAACATAAATAGATGTGTATCTTGTGTACTCCTTACTAGTAAGAGGAGATCAAGATGCACAAATACTTCTCCACCTAGTTTTGTCTTTAACTAGGTTTGGCACGTCTTCAAGGTTTATGTTAAGTTCTTTTATGTTTAGTTCTTTTTAACCAATATAATACCAAAATTTTTAATTTTTCATTTCAAATTCTTCTTGTTTTTGTAAAGTGTAAAAAGCGTTTAAGCTTTAATCTCAGAATATTTACTTGAGTTAATTTGATATCCCACCTTAATTTTTTACCCTTCTTTAGGTATATTTCATAGATTCCTTTCACATTTCTTTGCTAGATAAAACATTATTACTGATTGTGAGGTTATTTTCCTTTGTGTATCTCTACTGCCTTTCTACTTTTCCTGCTTTTTAAGATTCTTGAATTTCTTATCAACCTTATACCTGACCCAGTAAGTATTTCAATGCTGGCACAGCAAAGACGACGTAAGCTGACAGTTTCTTAGCACTGACAAGGGTGATGACTACATAACATTCAGATGCTGTATATAATCTGCTTCTAATTGCCAGAACATGTACCTAACTAGTTGTTCAAAATCCTCATATTTGTCAAGAAATATCTAACAATCTTCACTGAGATGCCATCTTCCATGCCAAAGAATAAATTTCTACTCTAAACTTTTCCTTCTTTGTACATGTAAGGATGCAGACTTCCAGGACATGCAGCCCCAGGACATTTCCATATTTTCAACCATTTCCTTGACTGACTTTGTCCACGTCTGATATTCTATTCTCTAATTTTGGTTAAATTTTTGTTGTGTAATTCTGTGTAATTTTTATTGACTTGTCGTTTGTTAATGAATAATCTTCTTATAATCTAAACGGTCAAGCTATTGAGTTCAAATATAATATAAATAGCTTGACAACGAAACTGTCTCTTTGCAGTAAATCTCTTTCACATTTGATTAGTTTTAACTGGATTTTTTTCATTGCCTGTACCCACTATTATTGAGAGTATTCATTCTTTTATTAACTTTTCTACAAATTTTATGATAAATTTATTTGTCATATTTATTTCTAAGGTTTTTAGTAATCAAGGATGTATCACTGAATCAAATGTTTTTCCTACATTGATTCAAACCATTGACAAGTTCCTTCTCTTTATTTTTCCACCTGCTAGGATCATCTTGCCAATAAATATGCCTTCAGTGCATCGCATTTCTCCAGGCAACTCCTCTTTGGTGCATATGTCTGTAACAACTTTAATAATAAGTTTTTATTCACAATTAAAAAGATTAATTTCTACACTCTGTTTAAGCAATTAATCGGACCATGCTAAGGTAATTTTGGTTGAAGCTGTGTTGGGTGTAGTTGTCTGACTCCATGGTCTGAGTCAGACAACTTGTATATTTTGGTTCTAAGATTTGATCTTTCTTTTTTTTAGTATATTTTATTGATTTACCATTGTAATATTGTTCTCCTTTATTAGCAATGACCGATTTAATGTAATTTCAATTTTCATTTCTCTCTTCTTCTTCTTCTTTCGTATGACTTCTCTACCATTCCATCATCTGCAGCCATTGCTGTAGCTCATCACTCAGTGTTTGTTCTCTCAGCACTCTGTCGTTACCAGGTGTTCATTTACCTCTTGTTTCTTCTAATGTTCATGTGAAGATCCTTGTTATTTATTATTTTCTGTAATACTTTGGTTATTTGTGATCTTGTTTAAGATATTATTAATCCTCTCATTTACTCGCTTTTCTCGAGATGGAGTTTCTTCTTTGCTTTTGCTGGTTGCTGTTAATTATATCACCTGTATTTTTTTGCTCCTCGATAACTTCAACCTCAACATTGTTGCATGCATTATGTATTTCCTAACCCATACAAATTCTCTTGGCTTCTAATTAAAACACAAATTTTAGCCGTTTATTTCATTTATGTAATAATTGATAATTGTGTTTATTATTCCTACCGATTCCCTTGTGCTAATTAAATCAAATAAATCTAGTAACCCTGTATCCCTAACTTAATTTTGATGGAATTAAAAGGTAGGATATACATTCTATATAGACAAAAACAGTTATTGAACAGACCTTCACAAAGTTTCTACTTCTATCATAAATATTGCCAATAACCTATCTAAGACATTGCTTCAAGCACATAAAGAGACTCTCCTACTTAAGCCCAGCCTTGGCACTCTGTGAAAAGGAAAATTCCAAATTTCTGTCTGCAGAAAATGATTTCATCTCACTGGCAAGATTATTTTCCTGACGCCCTTTGTACATATTTTTATGAGCATAGCTTTTTGATGATTGTAGACTACAGAAACTAATTTATTCAATTAACAGTGTTTTAATAATTCTTAATGACGAAGCATTCAAAGACCACTTTGTCAAGAGAGGTGCAAAATAAGGAGTAGTTTCAGCTCTGATGGATGTGAGCTTGACACCGGTAATCAACCACGATGGGAATGTTAAGTTCGATTATGAGTTTGCACCGATAACATCACCTAAGCACATGCTAAGTTGAGCATGAGTCTAAAATTAGTGGATTCTTAAGCATGGATAAGCTTGATGCGGAATTTTGGTACGCTTATAAAAACAAACTTGTAGCTTCTGTGAAAATCCTAACCTTGTCTCAAATTGTTGTTCTTGAAAATCTTGTGTAAGTAGAAAAGCATACAATATGCCAAAAAATGATGCATTTATTTTTCTGGTCGACAGACACATATACAGACGAATATAAATCTCCTAACTGACTCCAATTGGATTTTTTGAATTGATAACCATCCTGCAAAGTTTTCTCTCGGATGATGAAAGACATAATGCGAGATTAGTATCATACAACACTTTCAGTGACTGAAAACAAATTAAACTGAAACACATACAAAAAGGGTGTAGATCCACATATTGTTCCTTATCATATACATTGAACATCACCTTTTCAAAACATCCTTGTAAAGAAGCAATCAGAACATTTTAAGTATCATCAATGATATTTTGTTTTTATTGTGTATTATTTATAACTACGAGCGCATAGGGTAACAAAACCTTTCTAATTCTTGCTCCGTTTGGTCAACATTTTATCCACTCGTGTAAATAGGGCGGATATAGCTTCGAAAGACTATTATTCTACCGTACAACTTCATCGCACATTATCTGTTTTCTTCGTCATTGTTTTCCTTAATAACGTATAGATTTAATTGTACTTTAGTACGCTCTCTATAGCCTTTACCATTTTACCGTGCTATAACCCGACAAATGTATATGATGAAACAGAAATTGAAAATTCCTACGAAAGCCTATCTTTCCTAATTCGTGAAGTACCGAAACACAAGGTAAGAGTCATGGTAAAAGTGAGCATCACAAATTTTCTTTTCACTCAGCTACTAACTGTAATGACGACTGTTGTGAAGACTCCATACATGATAATAGCCTTACATACTGTCCAAGTTCAAATGTCTGAATATCGGGAGACTTAACAAAATACAACAGTCGTTTTAACTATTTACATAAGGCGTATATAACAAAAAGTTTTTTTACTAAGGCATAATCTACATTACAACAAAAACTAG
This sequence comes from Morbakka virulenta, assembly GCA_003991215.1. Classification (NCBI taxonomy): domain Eukaryota; kingdom Metazoa; phylum Cnidaria; class Cubozoa; order Carybdeida; family Carukiidae; genus Morbakka; species Morbakka virulenta. Next base: position 1,146,494 of record RDPX01000101.1, read on the forward strand.
AAAATGATAGACGTATCTGACATGTTATTCCGCGTCTAGATAACATAGAATATAAGAACGTAATCTCGGCTGATTTCAAAACCAAGATGGAGTAATGGAAACAACGCGAAGAAATGAAAAAATAAGACAAATTGACCAATTTCTTAAGGAATCTGGAGATTTCTTTGAGAATCGGGAGATTTCAATGAGAATCGGGAGATCGGGAGTTGAACTCCAAAATCGGGAGACTTGGACCATATGACCTTATCAGTCTCAACAGTCACTTTCAAAAGAAATTTAACAAGCTGTGGACATATCGCTATCCTGATGGAGTAAAGCACAACTCGACTATTTATCAACCAATAAAAAGTGGAACAACAATATCGTAAACTGTGCAATTTGTTTGAAGGGGTATTATCTGACCATCGAATTTTCTTCAGGTGAATTAGGCTTAGCGTTGGAGCAAACAAACAAACTAGCTTTAAAGAGCCCAAATATGATTGACCAGCTATACGCACAACTGATGTGGAAAATCATTTTACTCGACATCCGAAAAGTCGATTCGACAATGAGGACATTCATTCATCAAACGCAACTAACGAACACTTTGTTACTGCATTTAACAAGACCGCTATAGACGGTATACTAAATTGGAAGAAATTCAAACGCTGCTACCCATAGGGATCAAAAGTAATAGGGGAGAAGTGAAAGGTATTAAGGAAAGTGGCTCACTAGAAAAACAGCAGAACTACTGAGCCTAATCAGAGGAGTCACAATGAAGTACAAGAATACCTTACTGAAAGGTACAGGACAGAACAATAAAAGTATGTTATAATTCAAATTGAAAGAATATCTTCACTGTCGGTGAACAAAGAAATATCCCTGGCCTGGAAACACGTAAATGAAATCAACGGCAGGAAAAGAATGAAAATTCAAAGTTCATAGCTAGCAAAAAAAATGAGAGACTAAACGTTGGAAAGACCACCTTCAAATTTTATTTTGCAAATGTCCCAATGTCTCTTATCTCTGATAATACTGTTCCGAAAATTGTTACTAAACCTCTAAACATCAAGGTAGGAAATTTTACAGTCGATGAAGTGACTTCTGTTTTAAACAAACAGAAGAACAGAACAGCTACTGGGCTGGAAAATATCCATGCAGAGGTCTGGAGGACAGGCAAATTGAATGATATTCTGTTGGAACTGTGCAATACCAATACCAATACCAATACCAATACCACACCTTACCAATACCAAACTGTATTCTCACTTTTCCAAGACAGGAGGTTTAGGACTAGCTATTATCTATAGAGGCATTACAATAACTGGTATAACAGCTAAGATCTATAACGCTATGAGGGTGTCCATGAAGGCAACCTCCACGTGGTGATGCCTGGATGCTGATTAGCCAGGTTTTCCTGATGACTAGTTGGTAACAAATAGCCTTCGTTTTAAGCTGTTCTTTCGTGCCATGGAAGAAATCGATCTTGTCGCTCATGTGATTTTGAATCTGGTTGGTCGTCGATTTGGACTTTGGTTTTTTTCACAAGTTGTGCCGCACCCGATGGTAAGTGAAGGTTTATTGTTTCTGGTTTTTTTCCAAACCGATGCCTTGATTGTAAGTTCCTGGTGCTTTTCAGTGTCGTTCTTGCTGGTGTGTACGGATAGGTAGCCACCAGGAGTAATCCTGTTTGTGGTAGGATAACAACTGGCTCCATCTCACCCATGAAAAGCCAACCAGGATGTGTGTCGTCGACGCCCCTGTAGTTGGGAGAGATATTCCCGGTGTAACCTACTCACTTGGTCACAGATACATACTAAGGGGAGGGGTCTGTGGGCTATAGACATTCACTTGTTCAGCAGTGAGGGCAGGTTTGTTTCCCGCTTCATATGACCGGATCGAGCTCACCGGGGTGGTCTTCCAATGTGCCTCAAGCAGCTTACACGACAACAACAACAACGCTATGGTCCTTAACAGAATTTAGCCAAAATTTGAGTCACTTTTAAGAAGGAATCAAAATGGTTTCTATGAGAATAGATTAACTGTTGGACAGATATTGACAGTTTGCTACGTGATAGGAGAAGACAGAGCCAAGCATCATGCGGCTGTACTATTATTTGTTGTCTTTACTAAGGCATCCGATTTAATTCTTAGAATCAAGATAAAGCACATTTTCTTAGCTCACGAAACAGCTCAGAAAACAGTAGACGCTATTATGATAATGCCCGAAAACACAAAAGCCAAAGTTAGATCGCCAGATCGTGACACTGAATACTTTGACATCCTAGCCGGAGTTTTACAAGGAGACACGTTAGTTCCTTGTTTTATTTGCACTGTGTCTAGACCATGTCTTACGCACATCTGTGGACACATGGAATAAACTAGAACTTGGTCTTTAGAAAGCCAGACGAAGACGACATCCCACAACATTTATTATGGACGCTGACTATGCCTAAAACCTTGTATTATTTCGAGACAAGGTAGAAGGTGTTGAAATGCTACTCTGTAAACTTAAACATGCAGCTGGTGATATTGAATTATTTATCAATATAAGAAATACAGAGTATATGTGTTTTACCCTTTGTAGACCTACTGATAACGTTACTGAAACCGACTTAAAATGTGTCTATACCTTTATCTTTATCGGCAGTAACATTAAATGTATCGGAAAAGATATTGAATACGGGTGAGAAAAGCATGGGGTACACTTTGTAGATTAAGTGAAACGTGGAAATCGAAATTAAGTAATAATTTTAAGCGTGACATCTTCCGTGCAGTAGTAGACTCAGTCTTGTCAAATGTTTCATCTTCATCTAGTTGGCAGGGTGAAGATAAGATTATCATGGCACAGAGCCAGAAGCAGCACCAGCAAAAGGATAGCATACAATGCCGCACTTCTAAAACAAAAGCACTTTACACTAGAATTGGAGAAGAAGTTTGAAGCACTGGAAGAGAATGCACAGGGTGAGCTGGATGAGCATAGCATACCACGCCGCACTTCTAAAACAAAAGCACTTTACACTAGAATTGGAAAAGAAGTTTGAAGCACTGGAAGATAATGCACAGGGTGAGATGTATGAGCATAGCATACAACGCCGCACTTCTAAAACAAAAGCACTTTACACTAGAATTGGAGAAGAAGTTTGAAGCACTGGAAGAGAATGCACAGGGTGAGATGAATGAGCATAGCATACAAAGCCGCACTTCTAAAACAAAAGCACTTTACACTAGAATTGGAGAAGAAGTTTGAAGCACTGGAAGAGAATGCACAGGGTGAGATGGATGAGCATAGCATACAACGCCGCACTTCTAAAACAAAAGCACTTTACACTAGAATTGGAGAAGAAGTTTGAAGCACTGGAAGAGAATACACAGGGTGAGCTGGATGAGCATAGCATACAACGCCGCACTTCTAAAACAAAAGCACTTTACACTAGAATTGGAGAAGAAGTTTGAAGCACTGGAAGAGAATGCACAGGGTGAGATGGATGAGCATAGCATACAACGCCGCACTTCTAAAACAAAAGCACTTTACACTAGAAGTGGAGAAGACGTTTGAAGCACTGGAAGAGAATGCACAGAGTGAGATGGATGAGCATAGCATACAAAACCGCACTTCTAAAACAAAAGCACTTTACACTAGAATTGGAGAAGACGTTTGAAGCACTGGAAGAGAATGCACAGGGTGAGATGGATGAGCATAGCATACAAAAAGAATGGGAGAAGTTCACATCAGCTTTTACGGGGGTAACTGAAATTGTTTGAGAAGGGAAAAGAAAACACCATAAGGATTGGATAAGCAGTGAAACATGGGAAGATGTAGATAAAGGAAAAGGTTGAAGAATGAAATAAAATGTTGTGTACGACACCCCTATCCTAGGGGAGCAGATCTGCAAAATGAAATTATTTAGATAATGGCTTCCTTGATCTGGAAGAGAGAACTTAAAAGCATTGTTTGAACGATCCCTTACAAACTTTACTTTGACTGATTCTTTCTAATCCAGGATAAAATTGTTAATAAATCACTCAAAACACACACAATGTTTTGGTCATGGATTGAATTTATAATAAATGCACGAATTATTAATTTCATCCGTTTAGCTTAAAAAAAAACCCTACCCCATTAGATCCAACCTCAGTATACGTTTCTATTTGATGGATTAAACCTTAGATTCTGATGAAAAAAATCTCTATATGTTTTTCATCGGTTTTTTTATTGGATTCAAATATGAATAGCCGGCGGAATAGGCCATTTTGTTCGTATATCAGATATTGATGGCCCTGAAATAATTTGTTTGGTAAAAACATTGTGCAATTTGTACAATTGATATATAATCAAGCTAGCAATGTTATTTTATTAATTTTGCAATATATTTCGAAGTTAATACTTCATCTTCAGGCTACAAGGTAAAAATACAAAAAACAGTAAAACTGCTGAATACAATATTTCCTATCTCATGTCAACATCTCTCTGCAGTATATACAGCTATAGCGAAATGTAACACAGTGAATTCAAATCTTCAATCTTTTTGAATAAACTATGATAATTGAGAAACCTCCCTTGAGGGACGTTATTGACAAGTTAAATTTTTTTTTTGAAATAACACCTGTAAAAAATTTGTAAAAATTGACTGAACTGTGAAATTAGTTCTCGATGATTAAATCGGAATGGGAGATATGGCACAGTTTCAAAGCACACAATCCAAAACAAGGGTTTGAATTTGATGACAAATGAATCCCATTCATATGGTTACAAGAAAAAAACAAGGTCAGCATTCTGAAACGTAAGGAATGTTACATGTGTGGTCAGTTATGATGTAATTAGAGACGTTTGGACAGCCAGTAAAGATGTGTGGTTTACAAGAAAAATATTAAGAATACCATGGACTGTCAGTCAGCAATGAGAAGATTTTGAAAGGAGCAGAAGTACAGGGAAAATTGTTGAAAGTAATAAGTAGAAAACAGATGTACTTTGTGGGACATCTCTTTAAATTTGGAAGTATGGAAGAATTGGCGTTGACAGAGAAGATTGAAGGTAAAGGAATAAATGAAGTCAGACGGATAATGGAACACCACGATTGCAAATATCCAGAAGGAACAGGGTACCTAAAAGAAGAAGAAAAAGAAAAAACTGAAAAAGAAAAAGCGAATAAAAATAGATAGAAAAGGAAGAAAAATACGAAGAAAATGTTGGGGAAAGCAGAAGAGAATGGTGAAGAAAAAGGACAAAAATCAGAAAGAAGAAGAAAAAATAGTGTAGTAGTAGAAGTAGTACTAATAGTAGTAGCAGTAGTAGTAGTAATAGTAGTAGAAGTAGTAATAGTAGTAGTAGTAGTAAAAGTAGTAGTAGTAGTAGTAGTAGTAGAAGTAGTAGTAGTAGTAGTAGAAGTAGTAGTAGTCGTAGTAGTAGTAGTAGTAGTAGTGGTCGTAGTAGTAGTAGTAGTCGTAGTAGTAGTAGTAGTATTAGTAGTAGTAATAGTAGTAGTAGTCGTAGTAGTAGTAGTAGTATTACAAGTAGTAGTAGTAGAAGTAGTAGTAGTAGTAGTAGTAGCAGTAGTAATAGTAGTATGAGTCGTAGCACTAGTACTAGTAAAAGTAGTAGTAGTAGTAGTAGTAGTAGTAATA
>RDPX01000101.1:1178094-1200723 GCA_003991215.1 Morbakka virulenta
AGAAAAAGTAACATGACCAATAGTATCGAAAAAACGCCAACACCACGTCTGAAAGAAGTAAACGAGATCAACTCATGGTTAAAAAATTGATTCAATGAAAAAAATTAGACAATCTCCTCTAAGCATGAGCTGGTGTCTCTTAGATTACACTTTTTTTTCAACTCAAAATAAATTAAGAAAGGAAAATGACGTGCACTAGCTTTTTGGAGGGCATTTTAGATTAAATTCTAGATGTTTATAAGATTTTATTTTGTATTTTAGATTTTATTTAAACTGCTTTATCTGTTCTAGTTTTCTGTTGTTGTTGTAAAGATCCATTGTTATCTCTGTTTTATTTGTCAGCATTCACTTGGTGTTCCTTTTATTTGCATACTTTACTTCATATAATAAACACCTAGCCTCAAATAAACACCGCAAAAATGCGCTTGAAAGTTTTATAAACACGGCGGCGTAAACTAGAAGAAATAAGATATCTACTTTGAATGAATTAATGTTTAAAGTAATGGTTAAACTTTAAGGTGTTTGTTTAAATACGAGACACTAGTGTGGCATAAAAGTATAATAGAACATGTGTTGCTAACAAGAAACCTCGCTTGACACCTTTCAAAGTCCCGAAAAATTCCAGTAATCTCAGCTTTTACACAACTTCTAGTCTTCTGTGTATGGCGTTTTAAAGGTGACTTCTAAGCAGCTTGTAAATCAACACTTTCCAAAGATTCAAAAAAGTCAGTGAAAAAAGCAAATGATTGGTTGTGCTTGAAGAACCTAATTAATCTAAAATTTATGAATTAAAAGAAATCTTCTTTCAAACAATTCTAGTATTTGTAATTAATCCTTACTAAAGAAAGATAACTATCTTTATTAGTCATCTGACTCCGAGATAGTGTAGGTACTGACGAGGCCGATTAGACCAATCTACACTCTGAAGCGTCTACAACACTTTGGAATGGTGCTAGACCGTTGCTAGATCTGATGAAACACTCCTTAAATACCATTTGCTTGCTGCTTGCTTTCTCTTGGCTGCCTCAATGAGTTCTGTTTTGTAATCTGCTGACCTCTTGTTGAATGCGGCATCTCAAGCTCATCGGTTTTCAGCTGCCACCTCCTAAATAGTGTGGTCAACTGCACAGTCCTTCAAGAAGACTTCTAAAAAGTCTCTAAATTGTGTGTTCTGACCTCCTTGGCAGTGAGTGCCAATTCTTGTTCTTATAAGGAAAAACCTTTGGAAAGGATTGGTCTGACATTTGGGTGAAAGGGCAAACTTGGTGAGGCTGAAGCCTGAGAGGCATTATGAATGCACTGCATACGTCTGTCCGTTCACGAAAATCTGTGTTGGGGGTTTATCTCTCCATCTCACCTTGAGTAGTTTACCAAGGCAGTTGAAATGATAACTATTCACTTTCTTTGAATACCTATGATGCAGGATCCAGGTCTCACCTGTATATAGCAAGTTGGTGAGGACAATGGCTCATAGCATATACATTTGAAAGCTACTTTGCATACCTTGGTGAATCGAAATTGGATTCCAAAGATTGATTCAAAAGAACTCTTTTCCATTCTTTTAAAGTCTTGTCTTGTAAGTAGTTTGTCCTCAGACAGGCTTAGCGCCATACACGCCATCCATCTCTATCCTCGGTTCACCGCTTGATATCTGAATAATTTTTCTATTCTTCCATTAACTTGCTTTTAAAGTACAACAGGAAAACGATTTACCGTATTCCTGTTGCATTTCTAAGAGAAAGAAATAAGTAATTTTCTTGATTACTTCAACCATTGTACAACAGTGAAAGGGAATAGCTTTTCTCATTTACTACCACTATGACGTCAGGGGTGGTGGGTAGTGCACAACGCACTTTACAATACTACGTCAGCTTGTTCTATTCTACGTCAGTTCCAGTAATTTATTCCATGTTTTTGTTGCCTTAGAATCATCTAGTCTGATTCCGGTACTGTTCAAATCTTGCCGTATGGTTTGCATCTAGCTTGTCTTTGGTTTTACTTGTGACCTTTTCACTTCTTTGAGACATTCGTCAAAGGCTTTTCTTGCTGGCGTTTCGGAATGCAGTTGCATCAGATGTCCTATCCATTTTAATCTCCTTTCTCTTGTTATTTTACTCCTTGGTTAGGACTTTGTTCTAGCATGGAGCTCATCGTGTAAAATATTGATTTCCCATTTAAGTCCAAAGAATTTTTTTAATGTCTACATTGGACAGTGTCGATGTTATTTTCCAGATTTTTCGTTATAGTCAATAGTTCGTTATATTACAGAAACACACTGGCAACATAGACACTAAAAGTTTTCAGTTTGATCTTGATAGAGTTTTCTTGCTACTGAAAATACTGGTGAACGTTTTATTAGCATTAATTACCAATATCTTCTAATACTTATAGTGGTCAGGGCTTGCAAAGTATCTCCGTACCCAAGATTGACTCCACAACTGAGAGTGTAGACTCGAGATGTGGGAATACTGACTCTACACAGACCCGGAATAATCTGTTATCTTTAAAAATACTCTCTCCTTAGCTTTCAGTAATCTCAGGGTCTTTGTTTCTATTTTTCATCATTCTGACTCACCTCATATTTCTGCATTTTGTGAGACAAGCCTCAATAGCACTGTTAGTAACAGGGATTTTCATGCCGACAGTTATTTACATTTATTTCGGTTAGACTCAACACTCATTTTCATGGTCTTCCTATCTATTCTCGCAAACATTTTCCAATTGTTTGAGTAAAAGCATTTGAATGTAAAGATAAGGCTTTCATATGTTTTAGATTGTCTCTTCTATAGGCCACTTGCTACCTATTTTTCTTGTATCGATCTCCCTCTTCTGATTCTTGCTCAGTTATTGAAACTGTATCAGAGTCCATTACTAAGGCCTTGGATAAGGATCACACAACTGACATCTTTGCCTATGCTGACTTTAATGCTCATCACATGCCCTGGTTGACTCATTCTAACAAGACTGACAGACTTGGAGAAGTTGCTTACAACTTTGCTCTTGCACAAGCTGTTTCTACAGTTTATTGATTTTCCAACAAGATTTGCTAATTCAGACTGAAGAAAACCTTCTCTCTTAGATCTCTTCTTTAGTTCTGTTCCTAAGCTTTCTTTCATCTTAACCTCGCTCTGGCTCTTCTGAACAGGTTGTTGCCACTGTTGAGGTTAAGGTAACTGTTTCAACCTTGCTGACCAGCTATAAAATGGTAAGACTTCTAAATTTGGCTAGGCTGAATGTAATTAATTTTGTCTGCTATTTGCTTTCAACTGAATTCACAGAATGGGTACAAATTGGTATTAGAATATTTGTACCTAGTCATAGTTAGGAAGTCAGGCCTCATTCTTCTCCATGGTTCAATGTTTATTGTTCTACTTCCATTACTCATTGCAATCATTTCTATGTTCAGTTTCAAAGTGATGGAACTGGTGAATCTCGGGTTGCTTTCAGATGGACTAGCAACCCTTGTAAAAGGAATTCTTATACTAAATCTCGCTCTGCTTAGGGTGATTGAGAATCTATTTCTTCTCAAAGACTTGGAAGTCGAGATTTCTGTAAGATTTACAATAATGTTTTGAATTTTGGCATGTCGGTTATTCCTCCACTCTTTGATGGTGCTTGATTTTCTCTGCTCTCTAGAGAGAAAGTTGATCTTTTTGCTAAATTGTTTTCCACCAATTCCTTCCTAAATGTCAGTGGTGTTTCTTTGTCAGAGTTTCCTCCGCAAACTGGTCAGAATTTGTACTCTGTTGTCGTAAATCCAAGATTAACTGCAAAGATTCTTCATGAACTTGATCAGTCTAAAGCTCATGGATCAGATCTGATGCTGGTAGTTGTTTTAACAGAGTGTGCTCCTGAGCTTTCTTTTTTGCTGTCCAAATGTTTTTCAACCTTTGCCTGATGAAATCTTGCTTTTTGCGATTCTGGAAAGTTTCTAATATTGTTTATGTCCTCAAGAATGCAGGTGATCCATCTGATCATCACAAATATCAACCTGTAAGTTTTCGTTCTGTTATTAGTAAGGTCTTTGAACGACTTTCCCATAATGCACTGGTAGAATTCGTGCAGTACTTAGGTCTCTTTTTGATATTTAGTACGGATTTAGGGGATCTCCCTCCACTGATGGCCTTTTGAATGAACTCACGAAACGTAACTCTTGGTTACCAGATAGGTCTGGTAAAGGACACGTTATAGCGCTAGATATATTAAAGGCTGATGGCATTTCATGACAGCCAACGTCCGCCAGGATACGGCACCTTGATATATATATATATATATATATATATATATTAAAGGCATTTGACAAGATCTGGTACGCTAGCTTGCTTCAAATACCATACCCTAAAAGCAGGTTATGGTATTTGAGGAAGGGTTTTGGATTCCTTCACTTCTTTTTCTCAGATCATAAAATTCGTGTCGCATTAGATGGAATTATATCTGATGAGTATTCCAGTAATGGTGGCATTCCTTACGTTTCTATTCTTTCTTTCTCATTTACGATGCCTTACATATATTTAAATAGCCAAAAGAGTCTTTCTATCATTCAGCAATATTGATTTAAAAAATATCAACTCATGAGGTCGCTATGCAGGCCAATTGACTTCCGTCTGGATTTATTAGTAGCACAATAACAACAGCCATCACAACTAATTCCAGAATTCTTGAAAACCGAAACTGCAAACGACTGCTTTCCTTAAGGGGAAAGCAAGCATTTATCATACACGTATTATATACTTTTGCTGGAACAGGATCCAATTTCGGTAGAGATTTCTGGGTAATAATGGTGGAATTAAAACGTGCACTCACTTTCAAAGGGTCGAGATCAATGATAACTTTTATGTCAGAGGAAAGAAACGATGAATAGATCACTTAATATCCTGTAGTCGAAACCAGTGCAATTAAATATAGGTTTGTCTGTTTGAAAACGACTGAGCAAGAAATTCAATACCCTGAGCTGCAGATAACACCACCTCGAGGCTGGCTGTAGAAAGGGGGATAGATGATCTACCTCCACTCAACGTGTGGCTGCAAATTCTTGTAAAACCCTGTTTTGCAAGAAAAACTTACTTTTCATTATTTTGGCGGGATTTTTACAAACAATAATTTGCCTATCAATCCCTATCAATCCCTATCAATGGCTTATCTGCAGCCGATTTGAACAGCTGTAAATAGTTACTTATTTTTGACAACTTTGTATACCTAGGGAAAAATTCATTTCTCTATACTGTATGTTATTTCCCATATAAATATTGTAGGACTTTTAAATTAACATTGTATCCCTATGTATCTGCTATTAATAGCCAGAAACAAGACTATCAGGATTAAAGTGCACCGGGAAGTTATCAATAAATTTGAATCCACAACGAACAGTTAGGGGCGCCTCAAAAGCTTATCTCCAAAAGGTACTATCCCTTTGCAGTATTTACTTGGCAAATCATCCAACAACCTTAGCTTACTACTAATATTGTCAGATTAACAATAAACTTTAGGCTGTTAATATACTCCAATTATGGTCTTAGCAAACTTATAGCAACCGAATTCAGAACAGAGGGAGTTACTTATCAGAGGTTTAGGTCGGGGTGCAACAATGCAAGACTCCTATTTCAATAGTGAAAAGGGACCTAAATGTGAATTGGGGTTTTAATTCTTGTAGCCTGTAAGTGCAACATGTTAACAACAACAATGAAATCACTTAATCTTCTTGAACCATTCACTTTCTTTTGGAAGTTAAAGAAATCACTGTATATTTTCAAATCCTTCATTTTTCTTCTTTCAAAGAAAATGCATCACAGAATTTTAACCATGTAATTTAAATATCCTCCTGTTTCATATGCCAATTATAAATAGAGAATATTTCACCTTTAAATTGGAAGAAAAATTCATTATATAAGAGTGTAGTATTTCAGCTAGCAGGGACCAAATTTTTCCTCTTATTTTCCCCTCTCATTTATATTATTCTAATTCCTTACAATGACATTAAAATCTTGTTTTGCAATTCTTAGACTTTAACATTTTGCTCTTTGCTGTCAATATTGTTTTAAATGCTTAATGAAAATAATTTTCACTAGAATGAACTTTCCAGGCTTATATTTTTATTGTTACTTGATCTACCCAACTTCAATGTTGAATTGAACTAATGATCTGAGCACAGTCGTTGTGGCTTTAAGTCTTTACAGTATTAATGGTCATTGTGAAAATGAAATATTACCCAGAGTTTCAAACAAGATTTGGTCTAACCTAAATGTAAACGCAAACAGCTCAAGCTCAGAGGGTTGGATTTTCTCACGAATAGCAAATTTCCACTAAGAACGAGGAATCATGCTACTTTCTTGCGTGTTGGTGGTAATTTTTGTTACCTACAGCGAAACCAAGGCGTTATTTGGTAAGTCTATCAATATATCATACCTCGTTTTTCAATAAAAATTATTTCTTTTCCTATTTTATGCTGATAAAATCATGCTACACCATTTCTGAAGACACTGTGATAAGTATAACGTTCGTTGGGCTATCTCGAGCACCACTGGTCGTCGTTTGTAATCAAGCTTTTTGTGTCTATCAGTAGAGTCATTTTTAAATGGTTGAACGTTAACGTGACTTGACTTACTTGACTCAGTTGCATAACCCTAGTTATTGGGTCCTCGCACATTCCCTTGATACAACTTCACTCCATTTTGCTCGGTCTTTGGCTTTACGTTCAATTGTCAGTAGAGGGATGTCAAGATCACATTGAATTTGGTCTGACCATTCCTTGTGTGGTCTTCCTCGTTTTCTCTTGCCTGGAAATTCTTCTTTATATGATTTTCTCACCTGGCTGAAATCATCACGTCTATTTACATGTCCGAACCAGTTCATTTTTCGTTTCTTGATCATAAACGTAAGCAGAAAAAAGCAAAATGTATTTTATCGTTGTCAAATATATATATATATATAATATATATATATATATAATATATATATGTAATATATATATATATATATATATATATTTGTGTAATATTGTGTATTCGTATCAAAAAGTGCTCAATGCATATAGCAGAGCAATATAAGATAAGATAAAACACGAAAAATAAGAACTGCGATTGGAACTAATATTGCCTGATGATCGAAATATCGTGAAACTATTACTTGCAATCACAGTTCTTATTTTTCGTGTTTTATCTTATCTTATATATATATATATATATATATACTTTTTTCTTTCGGAAATAATCAGTAAGTAAAATATTTTAACCTTGAATCACCAAAGATGATGTAAACATGTATTGGAATGTTAGCATTTCTTGCAGATCTCTTTTTTGAAAATGAAGTTTATTTCAAAGCATATTTCATATATTGGGGGAAAATACGTAATCAAAATGTAAGAATAAGAATACCCTTTTTAGGCAATTATTAATATTCTTTTGATGCTCGAACGATCTTTAATTTTGAACAATATCTAAAACTAAGTTCGTACTCAAAGGTACACTTGGGAGCTTAATCCCCCCAAAATGACACAACACAAAGTCTCCAAGAAAATCAAATTTCAAGACTCTTGGCAATAATAAGACAGAACGAAACTCAAGCCGCATTAATTTTCCAAAGCAGATTTTGCCATGACAACAAAAGCCCAAATTAAGTATCACTGGAAACTTTCGTTTGGAGAACGAGACTGGAAGCCCGTGGTTTATTTCAAATTGGTATATTATCTATCGAATGCTAAAAAGGGAACAACAGGTCGCGAACCCTCTTACGGCTGGTTTTTTAATCACCTTGTTCGCTACTGCCTAGCCTTCAAAAGCCATCAACAGAAATATCTTGCAGACACTATTGGTAGTAATTTGATTAATTGATAAAAAAGCCAACGTGAGGTATAGTGCTAATTAGATTGCGATGAAAAATAAGACAGTTAATATGTGCTTTTGATCACGAACAGAAAAATAAGTTCACAACATTGACGCAATAATCCCTACTTCTACTGCCAGAATTTGGGTTTCTGATCAGCAAACAAAAAATAAACATGTCCGAATTCAAACGTTTCTTTGCAGTTTCTACTGATTGAGAAAGCTACAAGTTTTAGGTGCCAATAGGATTAGAAATGATGCTTTAAGAACACAACAAAGGAATCCTTACCTCACTGGCTTAAGATCCTTTGATCTTCGTTTCTAGAAGTTCCCTTGAAGCTCATGTCCTTCAAAATTTCTTTCCTCGTCTCAGAAAATAAACCAATCTCATCTGTTTTTATTGCACTTAGCGCGCACGCAAAAAATGTACCTCAGTCATGATTTTCCAAAATTTGACATAGTTGACATTTAGATTCCTCTCCCAAGTACAATAATCTGACTGGTCTGCATCATTCAGGCGATATTAGGGCTTTCAACCATTGCCTTTAGCTGCTAACCAAGATAGTTTGGTTTTTGATACCATACGCCTTGCCAATTACCTTGGATTACTTTAGCGAGAGATACTTCTCCAATTAGCAGATCGACGATGACAGAAGAAGAAGGATTAAGACTGGAAGACTATGACGACGAATAAGAAAATGTTGATGATGATAACGATGATAATGATGACGAGGACGACGACGACGACGACGATGATGATGATGATGATGATGATGATGATGATGATGATGATGATGGGAGGGGGAAATCATTCCATTCCGTTCGTGGTTTTCTTCTTTAAAGAACAGTAGACAAACAAAAATGGCAATATTACCTTTGAAAAAATGTCATGCAATTACCAAAACCTTTCATCGGTAATATTAAGATGCGGAGAAAAATGCTCTTTGTATAGCCAGATGTAAATCATTAGGCCCGTGGCATGACAAAACACATCAAATTATTGTGGAAAAATACAGCACTATTTTCTAGTAAGCTGAGATTGAATGTTAAAAATTCTGTAGTACAAGGAAAAGTAACACCTAACTATAATATAAGGTCTCAGATTTAAGAAAGTTAACTTACTTTGTGAACCTTTTCTATCAATGAAAAAATTTCCTTTTTTGCTTGCTTCTTAGTTTATGTTTGTAGAGGTTCTTCTTATACAAACATTTACGTATCATATTAATGCACTTTTGTACTTACTGTGTATTCGTTCATTCATCTTAACTACCAGGAAAACCAAAATGTAGTTTTAGAAATATTCTGAAGTAGGCTCATGTCCTCGATTTGCGGCAATTTATTCTTAGTATCAGGGCACAATGGACAGAAATGTCTGTTGTGGCCACATGAAGCACAATATCACCTGTGCCTTAATATGAGAGATTAGGCAAAGTTTACGGAGGAAACAAACTGTTTTATACCCGTTTGCCGGCTATAAGCTGTTATTATTAGTACATATCGTTAGCCTTAATTATAGGTGCATTTATAGCTTATTCTAATCGAGAGCATAAAATAAAGAAGGGTCTTTGGATTGATGCAATAGGCTTCTTACTAAAACCCCCCTGAGTCAACGCTCAGTAGCCTACGAGGCGTGTATCAGATCGGTCATGCTCTATGATTCAGAGACATGGCCCTTAACACGGCGAGTGGAGAATATCTTGGTCAGTTGTAATCGTCACATGCTTCGATGCATGACGGGCACCAGGCTGTAGGGCAGAGTCTCTAGTGAGGAAGTAGCTCATAGGTGTGGGCTGAAACAGGTAGCTGACCTATTAAGGTGTCAAAGGTTGCGGTGGTTCGGTCATGTGAGGAGAAGAAACGAGAGAGATGTGCTAACAATTGTAGGGAACTGGGAAGTGAAAGGCAGGCGATCACGCGGTAGACCTAGAAAAACATGGATCGATACTGTACGAGATTTAAAAACTCTGAATGTAAAAGAAGAGCTCGCATTGGACGTGAGAAGTGGAGGAAAGCCATCGACCGTCCAACGTCAAAAGCCGTGAAAAACGGACGTTAAAGGGGTAAGTAAGTAAGCTTCTTGCTAAATGACTCCACCTCCGCTTAAATGTCTAAAGAAGATTCTTTGATCAGTAAATTTGTTTTTTCGTATTCACTATAAGCATTAACTATAACCAAGTATCTTAGCAGATCAAACGGCTTTATGTCTTGAAAAAACTCAAAATCAGAGTTAGATCAACCAGTTATACAATGATCGTTGTCGATGGCAGGGGATAGTCACCATCGTCCAGCTCGAACATGGCACCATATGATGACAGTGTGTTGTCTCAGTTAAGAAAGCCACCGCCCTGATTGCCCATCCCTGAAAGCAATTTTTATTTCAAATGCCCATATCGGTGTTTCTCTTTTTACCAAGCTATTAAAAATTTCCTTCTCTGATCCTAAACATTTGTCACAACGTATTAGTTTCCAGATTGGTTTCCCCATGCAAACCATGCAAAGTGATTTTCTCTCATTCTAATTAATAACTTCTTTAATTCCTTTCATTTTAATGCTTAATATTTTGAGTTTGAGTGTACTTCGTGTATGTTATGTGATGCTTAATTTTCTCTTCTTTCTTGAAACGTTGAACAACTTTCTTGATCTATTTTTACCTTATGTGCTGTGTATTCGAAGTTTTGGTTAAGAAAGAAAGGTATATCTACATTACCAGACATGTATGTTTATGCTGATTCAAGTACCTTCTCTACATGTTAGGAAGTGATGTCGTTTTCTTCCAATCTATACATATACGGGGAAAATATGAGCAACAGATCGTTTGTTTACGTAGTTGTTTACGTAGGCATTGTGATCCGCATCTTGATCGACAATTTATCCATGAGCATGGTATATATATATATTCGTATGAACTAATAAGAAACTATGGACAAAGTATGAAAAATTAGATATCTATTGGCTTGTTATGATTCAGACAATTTCGAAATTTGTCATCAAACAGTGCTAATATCACCTCTGATGCCTATCGTACAGCCATTCAGTACACGTTGAGGTGTTTGCACGTCATCGCATATACAGTTTGGACTTCCCTGGTACGGGCACATTGCAAGGCGTTATGAAGATTATGTAGGAAGGAGGGTACTGACTTATGAAGTACCTGACAGAAGGCGAAGAGGGAGGCCGAGGAAAAGGTGGAAGGATATGATTGACAGAGATATGGAGGCTGTTGGTGCGAGGGATGCTGATGTGACAAAGAGAACAGGCTGGAGACGGCTGATCCGCTGTGGCGACCCCTAACAGAATATAGCCGAAAGACAAAGAAAAAGAAGAAGCTTTGTTCATCCCTTATATAATGTCAACTTTTTCATGATGATTAATATACCATATATTATATATTAATATATATGAATACACAATTACAAATGTTAAAGAAACCAAATTAAAATTGTAATTTAATTTAAGTTTAATTATAACTGAAGTGGATTCCAGCCAACGCCAATAATATTTACAAACATCTTCTCTTCTCTTCTCCTCTTCTTCTTCTTCCTCTTCTTCTTCTGACCGGTTGAAAAAGGTCGAAACGAGAAGAAGAATATTCACAAACATCTGCTCTGTCAAATTAGATATCTGAGCTACATTTTCCACCAGATCACGTAAAACGCCTTTTTATAGTCCTTCATAAATGGTCTTGTAGTACGGTTGGTAGCCTCAAGCAAAACTTCGCTATTTGTCCTTTAATTTTTAGTTCATTTGTAACAACAGTGATGATAATGCCAAATATCACTCCTGGGGCGACGCCAAACGTTTTACCTGATATTTAATATTCCGTGGTATTCTTAATAGGTAATGGATCTTTGCCCGTTTGCCACTGTTTACCAGGGTAGACGTATGAGAAAGATCCATTCTTAATAGGTAAGGTATCAAGACAAATGGGTGGGCTAACAGCAAGGCTACCACCCCAATGCTTTTTCTGACCCAAGCTCGCACCTTTATTTCAGAGTATGGGACGAGTAGGTATGGGCAGTATTCCCCTTTTCCAGCCTGAGGTAGTCACATGATCTATAACGCTTTTTTCTTTAACTCAAATATAAATATCTTTATTTTATTCATGTTGTGCATTTAGACTTTTTACAATAAGCACATGATACGTGTAATATGAAGGAAATTTTTCGTCTCATTTGACTTTTAACAATCGTGAATTTTTTCTTTTGGTTTTTTGACCTTTAAACATAATGCCAAGAACTTTCCTTCAGGTTTCGATGCAAATCTGAATTTGGCTTTAAACTCTACAAATAATTTACTACATTTGCCAAGGATATTTTTTTTGCGAAAAAAAAAAAGTATTTTATGGTGATTATAATCTGTTCAAAACAAATTGTTTTCAAAAAGACAAGTTTATCAAAACACCTTATTTTCAAAAGCTTTGATTAGTGGGCTTAATGGCCTTTAATTTCATTTCAACTTGCCTTCTGTCTGTCATTTCTTGAAAATAATCTAATATTTGAGGTGTCTTTCATTTAAAAGCAACATTTTTTTCGAATTTGTCATTTTTAGTGGACTTGTTCATTTGAAGAATAAGACTAATTAACATGAATTCTCCTCAAATAATTTTTTTTCCATTCTGCATTTTTTATTTCTATTAATACTATAACTAATTATAATTTTTATTTATTTCATAGATATTAAAAAAGTCTATGGAGACATAAACTGTGATGTTCTGAAAACAGCATACCGAGGCCAATGGTATGAACCAAAGTGTGAAGACGATGGTGTTACTTTCAAAAGTCCTCAATGTTTCAAACTTGGAATGACAATATGTTGCTGCATCAATAATCCACCTTTATCAGAAACCAGGAATTGGCTTGGCGAATGCCGAACTGTTCTTGCTGGTACTACGTTTCCACCTTGCAGGGATGTAAGTGTTTCCATTTATCAAAATCTTATTTCAAGTGATGTTGTAGTTCTTTACTTCACTGTTTTGACTATTTCATAAAGAAATTTATTCAACTTCAACAAATTTCACTAAATTCAACTAATTTCAGCGAAGGAAAGTTAAGTTAAAATCTCGTGGTAAGTGTCGAAATCAAAATCGTATCTATTTTGGTCAAAATGCTATTTTGCAAGACTTGTATCAGATAAAATGTCAGACTTGGAATGGAAACACTGAATGGTGTATTCATTTCAACTTCGTTTAATGGACTCAAATGTGAATGAAACGATTATGGAAATCACTGTTATTGGCTTTTTTCAGATCTGACACTATTCATAGTCATTTGTTTCAAAATAATATTTTATATATTGATAAGCTGGCAACCCTCTGGTAACCTGTACCATTAGCAAGCAAGTCATCGTTGTTTCACAGTCAAAGGGCTTTACTGCCAGTGCTCAAGTACCTGTTCTCGTTGCAAGTTTATATCCTAATTAATTGACACAATAATAATTCTCATAACATAAAACAACTGCAATCTTAGCAAGGTCCCAAACAATAAACAACATTCTTAAAAGAAAAATTTGTCTTAAAGTATTCAAATGTATGAACGGACTTTTTCCAAACTTCGAAGATTATTTTGAACTCGTAAATCACAACAAAGGAGCCAGAAACAATAATAAACTTTTGAGAGTGCCTAAAGTGAAACTAGAAAGTACTAAAAAGTCTTTTTATTACAATGGGGTAGTAGTTTATACCACTAGATATCAGAACAGAATCTAACCATGGTTCTTTCTGTAAAAAGTTGGACCTATTTCTGAATTTGTAAATGTGTCTAAGAAAATTTACACCCAACTGACTAGTATTTCAAATGTCACATCTGTTCAGATGTTCATTATTTTCCCAGACACATCTTGACGAACTTTGATTCGTTTAGTTTCAGCCACTGATTTCAAAACTTGCACTTATTTGAAAAATAAATTGCCTTTCTTCATTATTTTTAATTGTATTATACTTATTTATTTTTATACACAGGATCTTATATGTAAAACAGTTATGTAAACTGATATAATGCACCTGTTGAAATATTATCAAATAATAATAATAATAATCTGACCACTATATTGCGATACGAAAATAATTAAAGGAAAATATAACAAAATCACGGATTCCGAAAACTACCACGATTGTTTTTGTGTGGCAATTTTGTGGTCAGTCTGTTTGTGATCTTTCATTGTTTTGTGCTCGGATGAGACTACTTTGTGTTTTATTGGCTAGTTAGCATCTTGTGTATTAAATTTTATTTGTGATTTTAAAAGGATGATAAACCCATACGCTCGTGAAGTCATTAAAGTCATAATAATGAATAAATACACTTAATTAAGCCCATAGCCCACGGATGAGCATAGGCCATCGACGAAAGTTCGCCACCGCACTCTGTTTTGGGCTTCTCTTGCTACTTCAGTCCAGTTTGTTCCCTGCCGTCTCAGTTCTGCCTCAGTATCTCGCCTCCAGCTGTTGTACAGTATCTGCTCTCCAGATATAAGTCTCAGCTGCCCTGCCTGCAGCCACCTTGTTTCACTCAAACCCAATACTCCGATGTTATACTTTTTCATTTCTCTTGTTACCTGAAAAGATCTTCCGGCTTCGTACATAGTCCTGATGTTCCAAGTTGCTATTCTAACTTTTGCCTTTGGTGTTAGAAGGGGAATTGGCCTCGCAGCTTCCTCTTCAACTTAATCGATTGTTTGGAAATTTGTCATAAGATCACAGAATTATCTAGTATTGTCCAGCCGGTATAGATTTGCTTACTTCTAATTTTTGCTTTAATAAACCAAAATTTGTTGACATGATAAATAAGATCCTTTTTGCTGTTATTAATAGTTCCTTCTTCCTCAATTCTGATCTTACTTAATTAAAATTTTGTAAATTTGTGTTTCATTAAAAGTCTATATATACCACCTATATAAATCACATTAACTACATACTTTTTTATTTTTGCATTTAACAGGGCAGGTTTCAAGATAATCTTTTACACATCAAACCTGGAATTTTCAAAAGAAACCAAATCAAATACTGAAGAAGATTCATTGCTTCACATACAAAAACTTCACTCAATAAAAAATTAACTTTTAAGATTACGTAAAAGCTTATGCATAAAAATAATAGTCAGTACAAACTGAATATAACCTAAGTGAGGTAGATACAATTTGTTGTATAACTGAAGAGTTGAACATTAGAAGCAAAGCTTCTTTTTTTGTACTAGACCGAAAAAGTTCTTTGTTATTTTTCTGAAGTCAATGGAATGTAAATAGATTTCAAAAATACCGTAATTAACTTTGATGACTGAAAGTATTTTATATGCATACCTTTTGGGATGAGTGTAGCAAGGTATTCAAAGAGAGATTAAACTAAAGAGCAAGATTCTGTAAATGTCTTATAAGCAAACTCTCTCCTTCTTCTAATCCCGTGTTTCTCTCTCTTTCCTAGCCCAGACTCTGTTCCTCACTGGTTCTATCTCTATTGTTGTGTCTTTCGTCCACCTCTTTTGCTCTTCTTGTCTAGTTTTCTCTCAATACGTCTCTGCGTAGCTGTCTGTCTTCATCTGTCACTCTTTCACTTTTGTCTGACCTAGATGTAGTCAAGACTTAATATTAGCAAGACAGCAAGTGCTCTTCTATTTACATAATTATTATTTTTTTATTTATTTTTTGGTTTAAAATAATAATAATAATAATAATAATAATAATAATAATAATCAATATATTGTTGCCTGATATTTACTGTTTGCTTACCTAAAGCAAGTGAACTCCTTAGACGAGGTCATTTTCTCTACAAACTAGCGTCTATAAAAGCTGTATGTGAAAAGTGTGTAAATATTACAATCAGAAGCTATATCCAGCTCTGTCGCGATACAAAACTTCACAAATTTGAAAAAATGTTCTTTCATTTATATTGTTGAAGTCAATATTCTTTGATTAAATCATACTTGCCAATTAAATATGTGTTGCATAAAATTTTCCCCTACTAACAAACAGTTTCTCTCTCTCAAACTACATGGGAACATGGTGTTTATTTCTTTCAATGGCTTAGTAGAAATGTAATGTAAAGATGCTGTGGGAGCTAAAAAAAACTTGGGAGAGCCCAGAATTGCTGGGAACAATTGATCCGTGAATTTACCAGGAGTTGGCTTCGGCTCAATGATATCTAGCAACAAAAACCACAACTGATAGAATAAAAAGTATTAATAATGCTAAAGAGAAACAAAGTGTTTATTTTCTCTTTGAAATGGTAAAGCAAAATAATGGCGAATAATAAATATAATATAGTATAATATAGTATATAACATAAATATAGTAATAATTATAATAATAACAATAAATATAAAAATAAATATAATATAGTATAATATAGTATATAACAAATATATAGTAATAATAATTATAATAATAACAATAAATATAAAAATAAATATAATATAGTATAATATAGTATATAACATAAATATAGTAATAATAATTATAATAATAACAATAAATATAAAAATAAATATAATATAGTATAATATAGTATATAACATAAATATAGTAATAATAATTATAATAATAACAATAAATATAAAAATAAATATAATATAGTATAATATAGTATATAACATAAATATAGTAATAATAATTATAATAATAACAATAAATATAATAATAAAAATAATATAGTTTAACAAATCGAACCAATCTTGCACATATGTTAGCTTGGCAGAATTATGGTTCTGAAGTTAAATAAAAACTGACTTTTTAAACCAAACAAAGTCAAAATAGAATTGAAAATTGAAATTGCTGGTTTGCCAATTAAAATAATTAATATAAAATTGCTTTGGAGTTGCCTAGACTGTATCTTATACCAAGAAATGCTTTTTTTATTGCTTATTGTTTGAAAAACAAAGGTGAGGTAACCAATGATTTGAACATCAGAAAACCAATCACAGTGGAATAATCGCAAGCACGGATGACAAGCATCCTGAAACCAAACATTTATACCAACAAACAAACAAACAAACAAACAAACGAAATTGTGATTTTATGCCAGGCAATAATGTAGAAATAATACTAACAAATACTACCTTGATTAATTCGGAAATATTTGAAAATTGAAGGTATCAGTCCATTCCAAAAATTTTACCTGGAAACATTCTCATGTCGTATGTTACTCCAAAGCCAAACCCATTCTTTAAGCAGTATAATTCGTATTTATGTGCCACTGAAATAAAGTCTTGAGTTGAATCACGCAGTCTTGGGCTTGAATCCAACTCTACTTAAAAAAATCTATTTCCTGAATGTACGTAGGTCTTTGTAGAATATTTGATTAAAAACCGGTCATTACGAACGTATGCTTGGTAAATACTATTGTATGAATGTGAACCTAGGGCATTGTCTGCCGAAACATGAAGAATTCTAGTAGCCTTGTAAATGTGGTTGTACCATCGTATCCTGTGAATGTTATATGTCGACCTAATCATTGTGAAAAAGTCATGAGACGGCACCAGCAAAGAAGGGAGGAACTGCTATTCACAGTAGAGCAGCGTCAACTCAAGTTTATCAAATGCTGCATATGAAAGGTCAAGCTCGAAAATCTCTACCTGAATAGTCAAATATCAAGTAGGAAGGAAATATGGGGGAAAGGGGAGATTAATGAAACGTTTCCTTAATTCAAAGACAAATGACTTTGTGCAACGCATCATCTTAAGTCCTAGTAGACTATATGTATAACAGAATGGACTGAAGTGAAAGGAAATCGTGAAACGGAGAAAGGACAATCCAAAGCACAACAGACATTCATCATTTAAAACAACTGATTTATAAATTATATAGAATGCCAAAACGATTAAAAATACAATGGAAACGGATGCCTTACAATAACCTGGACGATCGTTGCTCAGCAATGTTTTTACATTTCATCGAAATTAAAAGAGGTGCGTTCACTTACAATATGGGCAAATGCTATAGATAAAATAAAATCCACATCTCTTCGTCAATGATACCATAATTAGAATGATCGCTTTGACAACTCATTTTGCATCTTGGAAGGTACCTATTGTAAGATCTCATCACCTTCTTCAGTGTCTTTCATATTCAAAAGTTCCAGAGTGCCTTTTCCACGAGTATCTTTCTGCAGAATATCGTCTAGTGGTCTATATGAACCAGGATCGACTAAGCAAACCTTTAAAGAACACAAAAACAACCCCAAGGATGGATAAAAGTCACAAATAAGTGCTACAGTAAACCTTTAATAAAAAATGAACTTTTTAGAGTCTTTGAAGACCATCTGTGAACGGATAACAAAGGTCTACTTGCATCTATATTTCCAACTAAATAAAACTACTCATGAATTGCGCCAAGTGGGTGCTGGTTTCACGAACAATAGCTATCAATGTTCAACGTAGCAAAACAACTTTCGATATTAAAAAAGCACTAGTACATATGAATTAAATGCAAAAATACCCCACCCATCCCCCAAAACAAAATTGTCAGGTAATTCAGCAAAAGAAACTCTTTCCCTTGTATAATATATTCAGAGGATCACAAGGGAATCAACCACGTAATTTACAATATATGCCAATTGACCAATTCAAAAGCATTCAAAATCAAATGGAATTTTGCAGGTATTCACCAGAGCTTTCAACAAAGTGGAGTTTTTCCCATAATCAGTTTTGAGTGTCAGAAAAGGTACCTATCCATCCACTTGCTAATACAAAAATATACCATTGAAGCAAATGAAATTCTCTACTCAAATTTCAAACACCATTTCAATTTAACTTTACGATATTTCATTAACTAAGTGAACTAATTTTCCAAGATAGCTATGGCAGATTTGTCCTGATTGGCTAAGTGGACTATTGAAAATCGGCTGCTTGATAAATAGCAGGGACTTGGAGACACGTTCATCTAAAAAAAACCTTTCGTGCTGAGCTTAAGCAGGAATCTCTGTCTTGAAAATAGAAAGAGACACCCAAGACTGTTCTTAAAAAAAAGCTGCATTAGATTGGGTAAACGTAGGAATGAACTTGGTGATAAAACTGACATTCTTAACATAGTCAAAAAAGAAGAATGAGCTGGGCTTGCTTTGTCCTTAAAGTATATAATGAAGAATATCCTGAAAGGCGGTCTATAGCTACACCAAAAAAGAGATGGGTTGACTTAATTACTGGGGATTATTTCTCTGTAAACTGCTGAAAAGATCGCTATCGTCAGAAAGAGATGGCATGGCTTTGTGGCGAAAAAGTATGCAAGGCTTTCTTTGGGATTAAGCTAATAAGTCAAGTCAAGTCTGTATCACTAAGACTTGTTCTCAGCAAAATATAATTTTCATATATTTCATAACAACGTTGGTATCTACTGATATCATTAAATCGATGTTCTGATAAAAGGCACCATTCAGTAAAAGGATTACCTTTGCTGTGCTGTCATCCAGTCGTGACAGCCAGGATCTACCAACATACTGGTTTTCCGAATTATGCCTTGCTACAGTTAAATGGGGGGAAGGGGAAGGGGAGTGGCTATAATAATTAACCCAAAATATCCCTCCCGTATTAAATAATTCACGACAAAGAAGTGATCCATTTAATTAGATACTAATTAAATTAGATACTAAATTTTTTTGGTTTTCCCCCTGTATTTCAAATACAACTGCAATCATCATCAAGGAAGACACAATAACTAATTCCTATGATAATTAATTCCCTGGAAATCGAAATATCGGAGGAAAGGCAAAAAGCGATGTCAAGCAAAACAAATAAAGACTTTTTTCATAAAATATAATGTCAAAAAAACCCTAGACGTTTTAATAAAACGCAATGTCAAACAGATTAAGATTTTCTACGAAACGATATGTCAAACAATCATAGGCTTCCTTTATAAAACGCAATGTCAAACAGACAGACTTCTTTCAAAGAACACAATGTCAAACAAGCTAAGGCTTTTCCAATTTTTTATTACAAGACTTATTTATCAAAATGGCTACTAAGAACAGTTAATAAGACAAAAAACTCAACTCCAAAATATAAAATATGTATCAAACAGTAAACAATGCAAGTCAAAAATCAAGGGATTCTTCATGATCTAAGTGTCCATTGATATATTTGTACTTCAAATTGGATAAAACTGGATAAAAGGATTGAAATGAGCAACAAGGTGAACTTATTAAAAGTAACTCTGATTGATAAAACTTTCAAATGACATTAGAATAATCAATACCTTACCATATCAAGTTCACCACAATTCCACTCCTCTGTTTCTATATGCTGTATTAAAGGTTTCAGTTTATCAGCAACTTTTTTACTATATTCTTTCGGAATCCACAGTTTAATTCTCATATGAGCTCTTGCTATGGGTATTGTGTCTTTTAACTGTCGTATCACCTCAAGAGCCTAGAAAAGCAAAAGTTCCATCTTCCTTAACATCTGATGAAAATAAATGAACAAATTTCATAAAATCCTAAAGGCTTTTAGCTAGGGTTTGGATGTTTAATAACAGATTTCGGACCAATCATGGTCTGTTGTTTAGAACTCTGAGATACAAAGAATAAGAAAGAACTGCAACTTTGTGTGCATGTGTTTGTAGGTGTGATCAAGTGTTAAATAGTCATACTGCTTTTGCTCTTTGCTGTGACAGAGGATTAGTGGTGGGTAGCACTGATAGGCCAACCTAAACAAACCGTAAATTGCAAATTATTGACTTTAAGGATTCAGTGAAAAATATTGATGTAGGACCTTTATAATGTCGTGAGTGGTAAGATTTTTTTCGAGAAACTGGAGGAGTATTTCTCGAAACGTAACACAGAAAGAGCATGCGACTCATGACATGTCAAAACTTCTACATCTATACTTTAAACGGTTCAAATATAGTAACAAAATAACTACTACTACTATTATTATTACTACTACTACTACTACTACTACTACTACTACTACTACTAGTATTACTACTACTATTACTACTACTATTACTACTACTACTANTGATCACCGGTAGAAAAGAGGGAAATCGC
This sequence comes from Morbakka virulenta, assembly GCA_003991215.1. NCBI lineage: Eukaryota > Metazoa > Cnidaria > Cubozoa > Carybdeida > Carukiidae > Morbakka > Morbakka virulenta. Next base: position 1,198,876 of record RDPX01000101.1, read on the forward strand.
TATTTCATTGTATATTTTATTCAAAATTTCAATAAATGGACTTCCAAAAGTAATCCGAACAAACTCTAATCGCTAAAATAACAGGTAAGTAATGATTTCTTCTGTCAGGATATCATTATAACTGAAAAAATCTTGTGCATATTGCAGTTTTTTTAATGTCCTACAAGTTTTCCTCTATTATTGGTAAGGGTTTAGCTGACACCTTGATGACAGGAAATATTAAACACATTATAACAGACATGTAATTTAATTAGAAAATAAATACAGTGAGTCGTATTTTGTACGACCTGGCGCTTGGTTTTCCCCCTGTATTTCAAATACAACTGCAATCATCATCAAGGAAGAAGACACAATAACTAATTCCTATGATAATTAATTCCCTGGAAATCGAAATATCGGAGGAAAGGCAAAAAGCGATGTCAAGCAAAACAAATAAAGACTTTTTTCATAAAATATAATGTCAAAAAAACCCTAGACGTTTTAATAAAACGCAATGTCAAACAGATTAAGATTTTCTACGAAACGATATGTCAAACAATCATAGGCTTCCTTTATAAAACGCAATGTCAAACAGACAGACTTCTTTCAAAGAACACAATGTCAAACAAGCTAAGGCTTTTCCAATTTTTTATTACAAGACTTATTTATCAAAATGGCTACTAAGAACAGTTAATAAGACAAAAAACTCAACTCCAAAATATAAAATATGTATCAAACAGTAAACAATGCAAGTCAAAAATCAAGGGATTCTTCATGATCTAAGTGTCCATTGATATATTTGTACTTCAAATTGGATAAAACTGGATAAAAGGATTGAAATGAGCAACAAGGTGAACTTATTAAAAGTAACTCTGATTGATAAAACTTTCAAATGACATTAGAATAATCAATACCTTACCATATCAAGTTCACCACAATTCCACTCCTCTGTTTCTATATGCTGTATTAAAGGTTTCAGTTTATCAGCAACTTTTTTACTATATTCTTTCGGAATCCACAGTTTAATTCTCATATGAGCTCTTGCTATGGGTATTGTGTCTTTTAACTGTCGTATCACCTCAAGAGCCTAGAAAAGCAAAAGTTCCATCTTCCTTAACATCTGATGAAAATAAATGAACAAATTTCATAAAATCCTAAAGGCTTTTAGCTAGGGTTTGGATGTTTAATAACAGATTTCGGACCAATCATGGTCTGTTGTTTAGAACTCTGAGATACAAAGAATAAGAAAGAACTGCAACTTTGTGTGCATGTGTTTGTAGGTGTGATCAAGTGTTAAATAGTCATACTGCTTTTGCTCTTTGCTGTGACAGAGGATTAGTGGTGGGTAGCACTGATAGGCCAACCTAAACAAACCGTAAATTGCAAATTATTGACTTTAAGGATTCAGTGAAAAATATTGATGTAGGACCTTTATAATGTCGTGAGTGGTAAGATTTTTTTCGAGAAACTGGAGGAGTATTTCTCGAAACGTAACACAGAAAGAGCATGCGACTCATGACATGTCAAAACTTCTACATCTATACTTTAAACGGTTCAAATATAGTAACAAAATAACTACTACTACTATTATTATTACTACTACTACTACTACTACTACTACTACTACTACTACTAGTATTACTACTACTATTACTACTACTATTACTACTACTACTACTACTACTACTACTACTATTACTACTACTACTACTACTACTACTACTTACTACTACTACTATTACTACTACTATTACTACTACTACTACTACTACTACTACTACTACTACTACTACTACTACTACTACTGTTACTACTACTACTTCTACTACTACTTCTTTTGTTACTACTACTAGTAGTAGTACTACTACT
>RDPX01000101.1:1214040-1226594 GCA_003991215.1 Morbakka virulenta
GGGGGGGGGGGGGGGATGACATTGAATGCAATTCAAAAAATAAATAATATAGCGGATCAGTAACAAAGAGAGAATTCAAACTGTCATTTGGAATTGGTAAAGTAAACTCGAAAGAACTCAACAGCATAAATAAAAGATTCCACTTCATTATACTTTAACTGTAAGCACTACAGCCATACCCATGCATCATAAATGAAAGAGTAGCCATGTCAAAGTTGGCCTGCACACATAAAAAATTTAATAAAGTTTTTAATTGCCTAACTAGTAAATTAGTCATTTGCTTAATAAGGTAGGTTCTTTCTTTCTTTGTTTAAGACAAGAAGTAGGTTTTCTAAATAAAAATATTGTATATACTTACGCTCCTTGGCGCCATGACAGCACTTTATTTTTATAGCATGCTATCTCAAATCGCTTTCCAGTCTTTTTATGTCGCACAATTGCGACATTTGTTAGTCGTATTTGGTTCGTGGGAGTGAATATAGCCATTTAAGAGATGTGATCATACACTTGATTGGAATCCGCCTTCTAACCTGAGTGTCTTTCTGAGTTGATGCACAGCAATAGGTGTTTCAAAGGAAATATGAACTCAAAGGCTGTCAAAAAAGTGATTATTTGACATTCTGCAAACAATGCTGTGTTCTGTCTGGGAGCCTCAACCACTCGGCCACGACTGCTATACCACTTCATGTCTCATTTCTCTTACTTATTGAATACATAATTTTTATTGCAATCAGGGGACATCTGAGAAGACCATGGACATGGAAGAGTCACAGAGGAGGTGTCAAGAATCATATCGACCACATCAGCATCAATAATAGATTCAGAAGTGCAGTCAAACAAACAAAAACATTTCCAGAAGCGGATTGAGGAAGTGACCATATCCCAGTTATCTGTAAACTTTTGGTGAAACTAAAGAAGCTAAAACATTCTAAACCAACGCCAAGGCTGCAATTCGAAACTCTCTGAAGGAACGCCGTACTGAGAAAAATATATGAAGTAACCGTGACGAACAGGTTTGCTGAGTTATCAGAAGAGGGAGAAAGAAAGTGGGGTGCGCTAAACATTCCCTTAGTGGAAACAGCCAACAAAGTCATTCTAATAAAAAGAAAGCAGAACGGAAATAAATGAAGAAAAGTTAGATGATTGGGAAGCATAATGTCCTAGAATACAATGAGATGGATAAGGAGATCAAGAACAAATGTCGTGAAGCCAAAGAAGCATGGTTAAGTGGTAAATGTGAAGAGATTGAGAGATACAAAAATACTGACCCATCTTCATCCACAGAAAAATCAGAGAGCTTGCAGGCAAGAAGTCGTGTTCTACTGGAGGATGTTTGAAAGCAAAAGACGGGACAATTATCGTAGAAAAGGACAAAATATTTGACAGGTGGACAGAATATATACAAGAACTATTTCAGGATGATGGAGGTGAGAAACCAATTATTTCAATTATTATCCTGCTATATTAAAATCCGAGGTGCGTACAGCAATGAATAAGATGAAAAGAAATAAAGCAGCTGGTCCAGACAAATTTGTAACAGAAATGATTGTGCCACTAGAGGAATTTGGAATTGATAAACTCACAGACATTAACGAGATCTATGACAGCTGTGAATTTCCTGAGGAGCTAAGTAAATCTATCTTCATTGCACTGCCGAAGAAGCCAGAAGCCATAAAATGCGAACTACATAGAACCGTAAGTCTTATGTCTCAAATCACAAAGATTATTCTAAAGGTCATTATGGCAAGAGTAAGAAGCAAATTGAGACCAGAAATCGGCAAAGAACAATGTGGGTTCTTAGAAGATTCGGGGATTAGGAATGCCATTTGGATGGTGAGAATGTTATCAGAGAGAGCTACTGAAATGCAGAAAGATATGTATATGTGTTTTATTGATTACATGAAAGCATTTGACAAGGTACAGCACGTAGAACTATTACAAACACTGCAAAGGCTGGATATAGATGGGAAAGACACAAGACTGCTTAGAAATTTGTACTGGGAGCAAACGGCCTGCATGAGAGTTGACGAGTTAAGCGAGTTCACAGAGATTCATAGAGGTGTACATCAAGGTTGTGTTTTTTCACCCGATTTGTTCAACCTGTACTCATAAGTAATTCTAAGAGAACTGGAAGGTCTGCCAGGCTTCGTCATAGGAGGTCATAACGTGAACAACATACGCTATACTGATGACACAGCACTAATTTCTGAATCAGAGGTACGTTACAGGAACTGCTTGATAAGGTAGTAGAGGGAAGTGCGAAGAAAGGTTTAATGATCAACTGCAAGAAAACAGAGTGCTTGGTTGTCAGTTAGAAAACTAGGAGACCAGATTGCAGAAATTTCCAATGACTACAATAGGAACCAAAAAAAGATTTGCTGCAACAACAATTGAGATAGCCATTTCACAGTACGAAAATGTGATCTCAATGATCAATGAGAACCAATGGGCAAACATGGAAATGAACCACCGTTCCTTAATGGAGGATTTTAATGTCTTACAATATTTGGTTTGTCAAAACTTGCCTCTTCGATGAGATAATGAGGAAGGATAAAACTTAAGTCAGTTCCTAAAGAAGAATTGCTGAAAAGAACCAGAGATAGAAAACTATGGACAACCACCATCGCCTACGTCCTGGCTGGACAGGGCACCTAGAAAAGAAGAAGAATCATGACATCTAATATTATTTAGAATTTTCAGTAACTGGAAACTTTACATTTTCATAAGATGCTTTGCCCATATAGAACATCGAGGATCAATTGTACCTACTTCTTTCCCTACTTCACTTTTTTACAGCCTCGCTCTTATTTTTCCAATTATGTAGACTTTTCAGATCGATAATTATTCTTCGCTTTTTTTACGGTGCACCTATTGTCCATTTCTAAATTCCCTTTCTCTTAAAACTTAGCTCAAGAAAAAGAAACTGTTTCTTTCTATTGTTTGCCAATAAAGGAATCTAATGCTATATTACTCTTCTTCAAACTTTATCATTTATTACATGCTTTAACCGTAGTTTTAAGCCTTGATATTTCATTTGTTTATATATTCTTTTTGGAAGCTTATGCTTGCATTCAGAACAGCAACCGCAGATTAAAATGTGAGCTTGACACAAGTAAACTAACGCTGATGCTTCTTTTAAGGTTTTAGATCTTCATTATTTTGGACACTCTTTAAAGCTGATTTTTCGATACAGAAATTATATTTTGTTTTTCTACCACACAACTACAACCATAATTAATCAGGTTAAATTGTTAAAACAAAATATTTCTTTGATATATTTATCATTACTTTCTATCTTTCATCCCGCCAGATCTTTTTTATTGACAAAAACCAAACAATCAATCACCCTGCAATTAATACTTAAATCACTCTATTCATTTTTATCGACTACGTTATCAATAGGTTCTCCTTTTCCTTTCTCTTTTATTTCTTCTGCTTTTCCTTTTTTCTTTACTGTTGTTTTTTTCTTTGTTAGATGTCTGCCAATAGCATACTGTGTATTGTTGATGGTAAAGCATTCGATTAAGAAATCATTTCTTCTCAATTACTTTACCTATTCATTCACTGTACCTACTTGGTAGATACAAAGAGAAGAGACATCACTGTCCAACATCTCCTGATCAAGAGTACTATTCTAAAAAAACAGGAAGTGAGTCTGTGCAGCAGGGAATTGATATGGGACACGCCTTTGGTCACACCTGTGTTTTGCATTGATGATAATAAATTTGCCTCTGTTGTGCATATGAACTCGTTAAGAAAAACAAAAACAGCAATGGCTGTGAAGAAAGAGAACAGACTGCTCAATTAACAAATACATTTGAGTCAAGTTAACTGTCTAATCAAAATTATTATGAAAAGTAAATTATTATTATTATTTCTATTATTATTAAAATTAAATGTTATCAAAGACATTATCTTTTGGTTTATTGTATGAACTCTATCCCGACCATTCTTTTTCTATTGATAAGAGTGTACCTTCCCTCTTCCCTCCTGGAAAATATTTATAGTACTCACAGGCTTCTGAATTCAGTTCAACTCTTTAATTTTGCACGTTTTCACTGTTTTATTCTGGCTATCCGTTGTTGTACTGTGATTTAGTAGCCATTCCGAAATAGTACTTTCTGTACAGTAAAGTTATCGAGGTAGCCACTAAATTGGAAAAAAAAGCCAGGCTTTAAATGTTTTGAAGCAATCTGCTTTGATGGACCAGTGCGTCTCTGAAATTTCAAGTATTTTATTGGCCTTGAAAACCTCTTTAAAAATACACTGTATTTGTTTTTTCCATTCCAAGAATATTCTCCCATTTCGACGAGTATTTTATTCGGATCACAATTTCACCGGTTATGCCCATTGTATCTTGTAAAATCTTAATGTGTTTAGTGGTAACCTTTTCAGATAATGTTTAAGAATGTGCTTGTATCTGCCCTGCTACTCCAAATGATTTCCAAAACCTATTGTTGGCTCCATGATAGCATTCCCCACGACACAGATCTGGATTTAGCTGATATTGACTAAAACATGTCCTTCAGAGCTGCAACTATTGTTGCACTGCTTATGTTTGATACTTCTTAAATCCTAAACATTTTTCTATAGTACCGAGAGCATCTGCTATCCAACAAAAACAAAATTTAAGCTTCTCTTTATTCGACACATCAGTATATTCGTCTGCTATTATAGAACAAATGTTTCCACTTGTAATGTCTGGTAGTTTTCTTATCACATTATTGTCCATTAGGTACCTCATTTCGAATATCATGCGATGTAAACTACACTTTTCTTCTTGTTAGCCAATATTTAAGCTCCTAAAATGGTTTAGATCTAGTCTTTAGGAACTGACTTAAGTTTTATCCTTCCTCATTATCTCATCGAAGAGGCAAGCTTTGACAAACCAAATATTGTAAGACATTAAAATCCTCCATTAAGAAACGGTGGTTCATTTGGATATTTGTCCATTCGTTCTCATTGATCATTGAGATCACCTTTTCGTACTGTGAAATGACTATCTCAATTGTTGTTGCAGCAAATCTTTTTTTGGTTTCCTATTGTAGTCATTGGAAATTTCAAACGACGGTCAAGATGGAACGCCCTGTTCGTCATCAGTCTTTTAGTATGGAGTCCACCCGGGTCAGTATCGCAAGGTGTTGAAGGGATGTCCTTTTCATTCGGGAAAAAAATGAGATATCATTGTCTGAAACTTGAGCAATAGACCTTTTACTTGATGGCTTGAAAAACTGAGTAGTGCTATAATTTTTCTTAAACATTGTCTAAAAGAAAGGAAAGGTAGAAAAACAAAGTCAGCGAATCTATTTAATTTTCTTGAAAATAAAACGAAACTAGAGAAAACAAAAGTTTATTTTTAATATTGTTTTCATCCAACACACTTATTTAAGCTTGCTTTTACCATACCCTGTAAATATTAATCTGAATGATAGGTAAAATATTGCACATCAGGGAGGACGGGGGATGGGGATGGGGGGGTTGAAAAATAAAAAAACTAATGTTTTTATACTCTAACTATATAACACACGATGGAAATCGTATCACTCTACTTCCGCAATTGATTATCATGAAAAGGTTTACACATTCAAAAATAAAGATATTGCAATAATGATACAGAAAGTATCCTTGTAGTGTCTTCATGTTTACCACATACATGCAACTAATAGAAATACACGTCATAAAGTTTTTGAATAGCTTCCACTCCTTGCACTAAACCTTGACGTGGTGGAGTGGCTTGCGTGTTTTTACGATCCGGAGAGCTATGCTGGCGGGAACTTTAGTTCCTGGTAGGTTTAACCATGCCAGACAGGTCGAAGGGGAGAAACCAGACAAAACTAGTGCAAAGAACCAAACCCATGGCGCGACTGTTCCAGAATCTGGCGGCAATATGGTAGTTATGACCTCTGTGTCTGGAAGCAGCTTTCGACAAGTTATAACTGTTTCAACTGGCTGTAGAAGTAGCGAGCGCAGTCAGTATATCAGCTATCGAAAGACTTTTTTTATGACTACACAACTCCCCAGACATTCATCCCGCATCGCTCGTCGCGCGGTTCACCAAGGAGCGCGTTCTACCGCTGTTCAGGATTCTCCGGCGGAGTTCGAAAAGCAACTAGAGACCCAAAAATCAAACCTGATGAAATGCAAAAATACCATCATCATTTCAACATTTAATGTACGCACACTCAACACCATTAATCAGATCCCCGAACTTGTTGTCAACTCAATAAAATGGAAAATTGATGTCGTATGCATCCAAGAACACCGTATATTTCATGATACGAACGAATTAGAATACAAAGATGTTGGGAAAGGCTGGACCCTTGTCACCAGTTCTGCCACGAAAAACAATATGAATGCAACCGTAGGTGGTGTTGGCATGCTCCTCAGTCCAAATGCGATCAAATCTCTAAACAAAATCGAGAAGATTAGCCCAAGAGTAGTTATTGCAAATTTCAACGGCAATCCGGAAACCACCNTCTATTATTATTAAAATTAAATGTTATCAAAGACATTATCTTTTGGTTTATTGTATGAACTCTATCCCGACCATTCTTTTTCTATTGATAAGAGTGTACCTTCCCTCTTCCCTCCTGGAAAATATTTTTAGTACTCACAGGCTTCTGAATTCAGTTCAACTCTTTAATTTTGCACGTTTTCACTGTTTTATTCTGGCTATCCGTTGTTGTACTGTGATTTAGTAGCCATTCCGAAATAGTACTTTCTGTACAGTAAAGTTATCGAGGTAGCCACTAAATTGGAAAAAAAAGCCAGGCTTTAAATGTTTTCCACTGTCAATCGAAGTAAAGATCAGTTGAAGAAGATTAATGTTCATTTAAGAGAATCCTCTTTCACCCTCAGAGATATTGTGTTCACGGGATTCATCAATAGTTCTTGGCAGTTCCCTTGACTTTGCAACATGGAACCTCACAGAGCTTTACTACCACTCCCCAATCTTCTGCTTATGGTGGAGAGTCTATATCCGGGCTTTTGCTGAACTTCAAATAGTTAAATTGCCTTATCGTTGCTCTTTCGTACCATCCTTTCAGAAATGTTGCTGATTACACTGGCCTGCAAAGTTTTAAAGGTCAAGCATGCGATAACTGATTTTAGGGACGTTTTCTATGCAAGATCTAAAATTCATACTCATTTTGTTCAATCAGGTCAAGTGTTTGAGATACGAGGTTGTAAAAGAATTGTTATTAATGCCCTTTAGTGCTATTCATTACCTTTAAATTTGGATTTAAGGCTTTACAAAAGCCATGAACTTCATCAACAAACTTCAGGAAATAAAGATTATACATTACATAAAAGCTAATCATGGACGAAGGGCCTTTTTAGTGACTTTCTCTTGTGCTGAGTAGCCGCCATGTGTCGTTTCAAACACCAACAGTAGTCAGCAAGAATGTTCGCGTCCAACCGGCATTGGTAGCGTTCTTCCATGAAATGAATGTCCTGGCGGAAATGCTCTCCCTGCATCTCACTTAAGTCTTCGCAGTTCTGAGGGAAATAGTCTAAGTGAGACCGTAGAAAATTCATTTTGACAGACATGCCTTCATTTTTGAAAGGTCTTCAGGAGTTCGTCGACTTTTTTCTCCTTTTCTGCACTCAAATTGTTTCCAACAAAGTTTAAAATTACTGACTTAAGCGACAGCCAAACAGACAGCTCAGCTGTACTCAGCGCATCATAGAACATTGAATCCTTCATGAGTTCCCGTATCTGAGGCCCATCAAAAATGCTAGCCTTAAGGTTTTCAAAGCTTATCCGAGGAAACTTCCGCTGAAGAAAAGTAAACCCTCTGCATTCCCTGTCCATTGCCTTTACAAAGTTCTTCGTAAGCCCAAGTTTGATATGTAAGGGTAGAAATAATATCTTGTTTGGTTCAACAAAAAAAGCGAGACTAAACATTGTGCTAATTATGTTCCAATCCTTGTTTTGACGCTCATTATTGTCTGATTAAACGTTGATCATCAGCCCGACTGTCCCACAAACACAGGAAGCATGGATACTTTGTGCACCCACCCCATAGTCCTAAAACCAATCCAACAACCTTGAGATCTCCACAGATCAACAAACCATGGTCATGGTAGTTCAGAGTAGACAGCCACTGATCCATGTTTTTTTCATTTCCACAGAATGACCAATTGGAATCGAAGAGTATTTATTTCCATTATGAAGGAAAACTACCTTGAGACTTCTCCTGGGCGAGTGCATGAAAAGTCTCCATTCCAAAGCAACATAGTCAATCCCCGTTGATTTCATCAAATCAACAATGCTGTTGCAGTTAACTAGTTACTCGCTAGATTTCTGTGAAGGGTTTGGGTCGCATGACAGGCCATTGAAATCTGTTTGTGTTAGAGGCACTGACCGGTCATTTTCTTCTGGCATGTATTCTTCACCCTTCGTTCTGTACTATGTGATATCAGATTTCGATTCAGAGCTAGATTCCATTGAAACATCTGGCTCGGGAGCAGGAAGGTCTGGAACACGAGGGACCAGTCTTATGGCAGACAGGACATCAGGATACTGAATACAATGCGTGTTCTTGTGAGTGTTTTCTTGAAGATTAGTCATGCAAAAACAGCATGTCTGTCACATGATCTTTTCCCTCTCTCCACACCATAGAAACAGTGAATGGCATACTTTTCTTTTTGTTATTTCTCCAATCAGGCAAGTTCTCAATACATGTTTTGCAGCTAACATGGGATGTAAATGGCTTGTGCTGGTCTCCAAACGTAACTCCAAAGTAAGCATTATATCCTTTCTCTAATAATCTTGAAAATTCTGAACTTTGTGAACTCAGCGAAAGCTATAGATGTAAGAGCTTTATCATGTCTTGAGTCGTAAGCTTTTAATGATCTTTTTCTGAGCTCTTACATAATATTCCGTTTTCACAAAATCAGTTATTTTTGCAACTCGGTCAGGAAGCACATTACCACATATATAACAGAACCTGTCAGGATGATTTGTACATTTGAGATCCATTCTGTCTTGATCTAACATACTAAATAGAAACACTACATCTGTTCCTTGCGATTTCAAGTCACATTGACTGGAGTTCAGCTCTGCTAAACAATAAATGATTATCTAGGTGTAAACAGAAAAAGTTTCAGTTTCAGTTTCCTAAAGTTAAGGACAGATACAGTTTCGGTTTCAGATTGAGGCTTCTGCAGTTTTGTTTTTTTATTACTAAAACAAAGATTGGGCCAGCTATAGCCCTGCTGTTTTTGAACTAAGTACTATTCAAGGGTCAAAACCTGCAGTAATCATATCGCAAAAACTTGACCTGACCAAAGAAAATGGATGGTACTTTTGGATTCAGCTCGCCCAAAAATGTACAAATCAAGTGAAAACCCTTCGACCTTTGTAAAAAAAAGTTTTTAAACGCAGGCCAGTGGTATTGCTTGAATAACTGACCCTTGTCAAATGAAGGGTGACCTTTTCTTGAACCATATTCTTCCAAAAGCACCCATTGAAAATAGGAACTTTGTCCACCATTTTTATGAAGTTGTACTTTTATTCATTCACCTTTAATTTTCTTCAGTGCATTGATAGTCCACTGAATATGGTTATTTGTCGCAACTTTATTAACATCTCGCCTCTGCATTGTTTCAAACAGTAAAGACAGTTATACAAGGCAGTTTTTCAGAAGGGCCACATCTTTAACAAATTTCTACTTTGACAGCTTTTTTGCAAAATCTTTACATTTTTGGCATTCCATATTTTCAAAGTTTTAAACGTCTAAACGTCTTTTGAAATAAGGATAAATTGCAGAATAGCAATTCTGCAACGCTTCTACTGTGTGATAGAAAGAAGAAACCCGGCGGATCGTGAATATTTTGTCTACTTTTATTGGGGAGACATTAATATCTGTAGAAATTGACTTCAGTTCGGCTTCAGTCCAGAATAAACTTTGCCCAAAATGACTGAATTAAATTAAAGTCATTTCCAGCATCTGTTACATCACTCACGTTACGCTAATATAAAAGAATACTCCTTTGCCTTCAAGAAGATGAAATTGTAAATTTTATTAAATGATTTCTCTCTTTTCATTCTTTCCAAGAATCTAATTACCAAATTTGCATTTCCTATACTTTGGCAACCAGACAATTTTTCACCCTCTAATATTATAGGTAGGTTATCTGTCTGGGAAAAAGTCGATTCCATTTGCTTATCTGCAATACTGATTCAAACTTTCAACTTGGTCAATTTCCAAACAATACCCCCATACCTTCATTAGATCCTCGTAATTTTTCAAGATACTTTTGAAGCAATCTGCTTTGATGGACCAGTGCGTCTCTGAAATTTCAAGTATTTTATTGGCCTTGAAAACCTCTTTAAAAATACACTGTATTTGTTTTTTCCATTCCAAGAATATTCTCCCATTTCGACGAGTATTTTATTCGGATCACAATTCACCGGTTATGCCCATTGTATCTTGTAAAATCTTAATGTGTTTAGTGGTAACCTTTTCAGATAATGTTTAAGAATGTGCTTGTATCTGCACTGCTACTCCAAATGATTTCCAAAACCTATTGTTGGCTCCATGATAGCATTCCCCACGACACAGATCTGGATTTAGCTGATATTGACTAAAACATGTCCTTCAGAGCTGCAACTATTGTTGCACTGCTTATGTTTGATACTTCTTAAATCCTAAACATTTTTCTATAGTACCGAGAGCATCTGCTATCCAACAAAAACAAAATTTAAGCTTCTCTTTATTCGACACATCAGTATATTCGTCTGCTATTATAGAACAAATGTTTCCACTTGTAATGTCTGGTAGTTTTCTTATCACATTATTGTCCATTAGGTACCTCATTTCGAATATCATGCGATGTAAACTACACTTTTCTTCTTGTTAGCCAATATTTAAGCTCCTAAAATGGTTTAGATCTAGTCTTTAGGAACTGACTTAAGTTTTATCCTTCCTCATTATCTCATCGAAGAGGCAAGCTTTGACAAACCAAATATTGTAAGACATTAAAATCCTCCATTAAGAAACGGTGGTTCATTTGGATATTTGTCCATTCGTTCTCATTGATCATTGAGATCACCTTTTCGTACTGTGAAATGACTATCTCAATTGTTGTTGCAGCAAATCTTTTTTTGGTTTCCTATTGTAGTCATTGGAAATTTCAAACGACGGTCAAGATGGAACGCCCTGTTCGTCATCAGTCTTTTAGTATGGAGTCCACCCGGGTCAGTATCGCAAGGTGTTGAAGGGATGTCCTTTTCATTCGGGAAAAAAATGAGATATCATTGTCTGAAACTTGAGCAATAGACCTTTTACTTGATGGCTTGAAAAACTGAGTAGTGCTATAATTTTTCTTAAACATTGTCTAAAAGAAAGGAAAGGTAGAAAAACAAAGTCAGCGAATCTATTTAATTTTCTTGAAAATAAAACGAAACTAGAGAAAACAAAAGTTTATTTTTAATATTGTTTTCATCCAACACACTTATTTAAGCTTGCTTTTACCATACCCTGTAAATATTAATCTGAATGATAGGTAAAATATTGCACATCAGGGAGGACGGGGGATGGGGATGGGGGGGTTGAAAAATAAAAAAACTAATGTTTTTATACTCTAACTATATAACACACGATGGAAATCGTATCACTCTACTTCCGCAATTGATTATCATGAAAAGGTTTACACATTCAAAAATAAAGATATTGCAATAATGATACAGAAAGTATCCTTGTAGTGTCTTCATGTTTACCACATACATGCAACTAATAGAAATACACGTCATAAAGTTTTTGAATAGCTTCCACTCCTTGCACTAAACCTTGACGTGGTGGAGTGGCTTGCGTGTTTTTACGATCCGGAGAGCTATGCTGGCGGGAACTTTAGTTCCTGGTAGGTTTAACCATGCCAGACAGGTCGAAGGGGAGAAACCAGACAAAACTAGTGCAAAGAACCAAACCCATGGCGCGACTGTTCCAGAATCTGGCGGCAATATGGTAGTTATGACCTCTGTGTCTGGAAGCAGCTTTCGACAAGTTATAACTGTTTCAACTGGCTGTAGAAGTAGCGAGCGCAGTCAGTATATCAGCTATCGAAAGACTTTTTTTATGACTACACAACTCCCCAGACATTCATCCCGCATCGCTCGTCGCGCGGTTCACCAAGGAGCGCGTTCTACCGCTGTTCAGGATTCTCCGGCGGAGTTCGAAAAGCAACTAGAGACCCAAAAATCAAACCTGATGAAATGCAAAAATACCATCATCATTTCAACATTTAATGTACGCACACTCAACACCATTAATCAGATCCCCGAACTTGTTGTCAACTCAATAAAATGGAAAATTGATGTCGTATGCATCCAAGAACACCGTATATTTCATGATACGAACGAATTAGAATACAAAGATGTTGGGAAAGGCTGGACCCTTGTCACCAGTTCTGCCACGAAAAACAATATGAATGCAACCGTAGGTGGTGTTGGCATGCTCCTCAGTCCAAATGCGATCAAATCTCTAAACAAAATCGAGAAGATTAGCCCAAGAGTAGTTATTGCAAATTTCAACGGCAATCCGGAAACCACC
>RDPX01000101.1:1235404-1263256 GCA_003991215.1 Morbakka virulenta
CTGTTATGTTAAACCAGTATTACTTTATAATTCAGGGACCTGGGGTTTAACAAAAAGAGATATCGAAGGACTAGATAGCTTTCATAGAAAACAGCTGAGACAAGTACTAAATGTAAAATACCCAAATATTCTCAGGAATGAAGACTTATATCGACAAACGAATGAACAACCAATCTCATTAGTGATTCTCAAAAACAGATGGAAACTGTTCGGACATATCTTGAGACTCAGCAGCGAAAATCCAGCAAGAAAATCTATGACATATTATTTCTCTGAATCTTTCAAGTCAAAATTTCCAGGTCGACAAAGAATAACACTTCCTTTGATGATACATAATGACATATCTAAAGCATCCACTTTGAATACCCTATCCAACTCACACGGTGTAACCAAATTTAATTCACTGAAAGATTTGCATGTTCTGACCAATCTGGCTCAGAATAGAAGAAATTGGAAAAAGATTGTTGATGAAGTGTTTCTAGCTGCACAAGCAGAAAGGTTAAATAGCTAATTTGGCTTGGATGCGACAAGTGCGGTGAAGAAGAAGAATAACAAAACAATAAGAAAGGGACAAAAAATAGCATCTACAGAAACAACGCCTCATTCAATATCACGAAAGTCACAAAATATAAAACCAGTGCTTCAGCAACAGCCATTTCAGTTAAGACGAAATATTATCGATAATCGACTGTCTATTATTAGTAGCTTATCCTAATGACAACCTTTCTCGAATAAAGCAAACCTAACCTCTTTTCAGCATTGGATGAGAGGCTTAAACTGCTCATTCATGTTATTCATGGAACATTTATATAAAACCATACTAAAGGGACAGCTCACGTTGCCAAGTTAGGAATTCACCCAACCCAACATGTTTTCACTAGAGGGGATCTGGGGCCCCTAAACTCTTCTAATTTTAACAAAAGGGCTGGGCCCCAAAGCCTTCCAAGGCACAACTGCATCAACTTCTCACTTCGTTAAGAAGAAACAATCTTAAATGTTTCTCCTGGTTTTCTTACCTCCTTCTCAGAAACATGCAAAACAATATAATGCATGCTTTACCAAAAGAGAAGTAGCTGCCTTACTAACATTTGAGGTGCCCTATTCTACCGGCTCAAAATATCTAATTAATAACAATTTTTCCAAACAATTTGCAGACGGGTCCTCTCTTTCCAGAATGTACTATCTTCAAAATAAATCTGAACTCGAATACCGCTAATTTAGATCTCAGACAGAAATTCAATGTCAATGTCATCTATTCTCGAAGATTAATGGCAAAAGATGGCGGCAGCTAATTGTTTTAACTTTGTTGTAGTCCATGCATTGGCCAACAAAGATCTTTGAAGTGTGAATTATACGACACGTTTGCTGTTTGTGACAAAATCCATCTTGCCAAGACATATCGCTTCTGTTGTTGTTGGTCCAGTCCCTAAGGAACTATCACGGTCTATTTGGTTCCCAATTCAAAAGGGATAAAAGTTTCCGCAGTTGTTGAAAATACCACGCCACAGCTATCCCCCCCCCCCCTATGGGCCTTTAAATTTTAATTAATATAAAGATTGATTGGAACAATGATAAAAAACAAGTTGAATATTAATGCGTCAAAGATCAACTTCAAACATTACCAACATGCTAGCAAAATGGTTCGTCAAATCATGAAGGCAATCGAGGCAGACGCAATAGATTCAGATACTGGTAATAAATGGTAATAATAATGATAAAGTTTTACTATGAAATATTTTGATTTTGATTTTATCATTTTAGACCTAATTTGATAAGGGTTTTCTATTTTTGCGGGGGAGGGGGGCTAGTTCAAGTGTGACTGAAGCTGAATTATTGTCACTTGGCACTTAATTAAGACGATTTCTTTGTTATATGGTTAATTATATACGTGGTTCATTTTCGTCTTGTAAGATAATTTATTTAATAATAGTTTATTAATATTTTCATGGGTTACACTTTTGATGTTTGAATTTTCCTATTGTGCGTTCTAGTTTATTGGATTAACTTTCGTCCTGGTTGCAATATTTTACTGTTCCACTCATGTAATATCTAAAACTTTTGAACCTGTAACTTAATCCAATGGTTCTTTTCTCTCAGTCGAAACTTTTAAACCATTTTTTTTCACTGAAACCAACATAACATTTTTATATAAGCCCCCTTTGGCCTTCCCCCTATTTATTTATCTGTATTCCCAGACTTTTCGATTTGAACGTCATGTATTAAATAGAGTTGCTAATGATACCCTTAGTAAAACATATGTAATTGATTTTCGTATCTATCAGTTATTTTGTATCAAAAATATAAAATCTTGCTATCCTAGTTTTTAGAAGTAAGATAAAATCTGTGCTCACGATTTCCCACAAATTGACGTTAGTATTTCCTAAAAATAACATATTACAATTCAACCCCCTGCAGTAATTATTAAAATTGGAGTGTTATTGCATATCGGATCATGTATTTCAAAGCTTGGCAATTATTGAAAATCAGGACATTGCTAGATGTGTTGCACTTATTCATTACCTAGTCCGAGACTTTTCAAATATTAGATTGTAGCTCAGATTAATTATATATAATTTAAATATTTTTATTTGGTCCTATCATCATCATCATCATCATCATCATCATCATCATCATCATCATCATTACTTTAATCAATCATTTGCGAATTTGAGAAAGGAAGTGGTAGTGGCAGCGACATTGGGTGTAATTTGTGGACAAAACTACCTTGATATGGGAAGAATTCTGTGCTTCAGATCTGGTTCAGGGATTATTATTTTTAATTTCGGTGGAAATTTTCAGGTCAATTCAAAGTACCTTTGAATAAATCGAGGTGTTTGGATGATCATTTTTCAACTGTGTTGAATTTGATGTTTCTGGCTTAATTTCTTTCTGATGACAAAGAAAAATGAAAAATAAAGACACTGAGAATCCCTCACACAAAATAGTGTTAAGAAGTTGTTCTTCAATGACCAATAGTCACTGAAACATTGCATTCGAACCCTTATGAAAGTTACATTGTTTAAAATGGGTTTTTGTGTCTGCTAAAATGTTTTAGTGTTCAATCCTAGGTCATAAATAATGTGTATGAACGTCCTCACAGGAGCTAAATTGTACAAGGCTTTCATTTTGCCCTCACCTCTGCAGAAAGTACCTCAGGTCAGGCTACCATTTGAAGAGTATTGATGTAAGAGCTTTATCGTGTCTTGAGTCGTAAGCTCTTTCTGAACTCAGAAAAAGCTTACAACTCAAGACATGATAAAGTTCAGAATTTTCAAGATTTGAAGAGTACTTTATAACAGTAGCTTGAAAGCATACCAGTCTGATTTTTGTCATGGAGAAACAGATTCGAAGTAATGACGTTATTATAGTAAGCATTTTACTAAATTGATTTTTCTTTTTTACATATTTTACATATGTTAACAGTCTTCTTCTTTTTCTCTGACTTTTCTCTTGTCAGGGGTCGTCGTNCGAGAGCGAGTCAATACGAGGCTGAGTGCTATTCTCTGGTTGTCGATTCCAATTGCACAAGGAATGTCGACTTGGTGTTTGCTTCAACTTTAGAAAATAGTTTTTGTTACTCAAAGAATAACAGAGAGCGACGCACAAGAATCCTTTGAAAGATGATGGTAGCCTCTAACGAAAATTAGTTAGGGGACCCATTATTTTATTTTTCTTACAAGACTAGTCATAATGGAGATGCTGCTTTCAACCTGAGAAGAACCTGGTTGTTGTTTCTTCCATTATTATCAAATATTTACCGAGTTGACTCCAAATTTTGCACATTGGAGAAATTTTCCAAGATCACGCTTTCTTCACTCTCTGCCGAGATGCCAGTTTGGGCTACTTTAGTGTGTATTATTAATTGCATGTGATATAAGGGCCAAAAGGAAATCCTGGGTTGTAAACTGTCAGTTGTTGTGGATTGTAACACAAATGTTTGAAGTTGGTTGGACATGGAGCCCAATGTGAATGTTACACACGACCAATAACCTTAAACGCCAATAAACTGACTATGGCAGTGATATTAAACTTCAGTTTGGTAAGATAAAATTGTAATAAGCTTGAGAAAAGGGACATTGGAAGTTTATATTTTGGCATCATTTCCCTTTCTTGTAGGAAAGCGGAGAATTTTTTTGGATCAAAAGATTCGTTGCCAAGCTACTGTTTGTGATCCATTAACAGGGATTTTTTTGCCTTTGGGAAACTAGATTTGATATCATGTTACAAAATATGTTTTTTACGAAAACAAATTATTAAAAAAGTAAATGGACTAGTTTGTTTGAATTAAGGAGAAAAGACATACTATGTCCGGATCAAGAAATCCGTCACACGGACACCACAGGTGAGCAAATATTTATTTTGGAATGTTCTTGTTGCGGTACTAAATATTGTGCTTGTTTCTAAAGACAACATAGAATAACCAACAATTGTTTTTCTGCACTTGTGCACGCAAAGTCGCCCAAGACACGATACCAGGTGGTGATTGGAGTATTTTTGATAAATAGAGGGTAGACATAACATATACTTGACGTGATAGTATTTTGGTACGATGAAAATGTCTACTGTATATTTACAAACGTTAAAAGGTATAAATTGCACATTTCGACATACCTGTTTCAGGGTAATGATGATGCAGTGATATGAATATTTTGATTTACATGCTTTAATTTGTTACTAATAAGTCAAACCATATGAATATTAGTTCCCACTTTTGTGATCACATGTTAATAAAATGCCAGGGGATGGACAGTAAATGACATTTTTCCATGAAAGAGTTTTTGATCTTAATTAAACAATAATGTAAATTCCACTCATATATATATATATATATATATATATATATTTATTTATTTATTTATATCTATGTATATATAGATATATAGATATAGAGTCTTTTGACTCTTTTCTCTATATTGTATTATTTATCATCCTCCCCATTCATTTATTGAGTACTGCACAATAGAAAAGTAAATTTAAGAGCCCTAAATTTTCGCCAAGTTAAAACTTGTTGAACACTTGCCAAAAATCTAGAATGAAAAGATTTAAAAAGGCAAGATCTAAATAAAAAATATTTGTTTACCATAACAAAATGAATACCTACAATGGCTTATTGATAAGGCAGCAATTTCATAGCTGGATGAACTAAGAAGCTTTTATTCTTTCTAAACCCAGAAACAACTTTACCACTAGGAAACATTTACAGATTCAAATCAACAAAGAACCCACCCCTGATTAATGAGTTTAAAGAATTCAAAGAAGACTTGCTTAGAATGCTAAAAAGAATTAAGTTTAAGCTGGTAAACAAGTCTTTCATAAACAGACTTAACAACAGCACCACATGGTTGAACTTTCAACATACAACAGCTTACTGAAACAAAATATAACCAAGTGCTACAAGAAAGCACAACCTCACTTAATACAAGACACCCACAATGAAAATAAACATATTGCTTTGAAATTGGAAATTCATCAAATTAAAAGGTGGTTTGTAAACTAAACTTCATCAACAGACCTACCTGCAGGCTAATCAACCCATTATTAATACAATCAACCTTAATCAATAGAAAAATATGTTATCTCTCATTAATCACAATTTGATCAACTTTGACACTATTAAATTTTACCCAACAATTAGCAAGAGCCTGCTCATAAATCACTTAACTTTGCCTCAACTTAGAACAATATTACATATGAAGAAAATTACATTATCACACATGGCAAGGGTTCCACCCTAACACACAATGAACTAGGATAGCAAAAGAAAGGAGACAGCATATTTGATGTTACCATGGGAAGCTACAGTGCCAAAAGATGTGAGCTAGTCAGAAGCTTTCTAGTTTCACAAGTACATCACCTGGACATCAATTATCTCACTTTACTGAGACTGTATATTTGCCACTTTCTATCACAACTCTAAGACAAACAAAAATCAATAAAAAAGAAATTTGCCATCCATTTCACAACATTGGATTATGGATTGCAATAAAAACAAACACAGAATATCAATTAGCTTGATGTCCTTTTTAACCAATGCAATGACACCTACAGAACCTTTGCAAAACCTGATACAAAACTACAATACATCCACGAAGAAGGCAGCCACCCACTAATCACCACAAAAGAAGATACCAGATAGTATCAACAGATGCCTTTCATTACTCATTCAAAAAATTACCTTTCAAACAAGCAGCACCTCCATACCAGGAAGGACTATATGAAAGTAGATGTAGATACAAACTACACTATCAGCTGACCACAACTACCAGATGTAAAAACAGACAACATAACAATATACTTCGGTACAACTCACCACACAGAAAAAATGTATGTTCCATTATTGAACTCAGATTCATCACCCTAATCAACAAGCACTTCCCCAAAACACCACATGTTATGGCAAATCTTTAACCCAAATAACATAAAGATTAGTTACAGCCACATGAACAGCACAAATCAAACCATCAACATTCATAACAAGCACATTCTCAATTCACAAAAAGCAAACAACACTACTTCAAACAGTATCAGGAACAGCAAGGCATCCAACTGCCAACAGAAGAATATATCAGTTATTAGTATCAGTTATCTATAAAAGTCTTGTTTACTGAGCAACAATAACACAGAAAGACAACAAAACTACTCAAACATACATAGCACTCACAAAAACTAAATTTAAAACCAGATACAAAACTCACACTACGTCTTTAGGACACACAAAATACAGAAACTTGACCAATGAAGAAATATTCAATGATGCCAAACCCGATAACGAAGCTGCCCTAAAAAATAGTGGACATCCAATATGCCCATCATTTACACCAATCACACAACTGCACAAGAAAACGAAACATCATCTAGTTCAACCCTCCTTTTAACAAAACCATCCAAACAAACATTGGAAAGGCTTTCATATGCCTCATTGACAAACATTTCCCTATGTTCAGCAAACTCCACAAGATATTTAACAGGAACACCTTAAAATTAAGCTATAGCTGCACAGAAAATATGTCACAAATCACCAAAAAGCACAATAACAACATCATCAGCCCCAAAACAATAACAACAAACCAATCCTGTAACTGCAGAGCAAAAAGTCAATGGCCTCTTACAGGAAAATTCATTATACCAAACGTCATCTACAAGGCCACAGTATCATTGGCACCACCCACAGAAACACCAACAACATCTAACATCGAAAAGAAATAAATAGGATTGACCGAAAGGGTATGGAAACACAGATACTCTCAACATAAATTATCATTCACCCACAATAAATACAAACACAGCACAACACTATCCAGTTTCATATGGAAAGCAAAGGAAAAAACCAGAAAAGCACCTGAAATATCTTGGTCTATCCTAAAATTAGCCCCCATTACAACAACAGCACAAAAAGATGCCTCCTTTGTCTCATTGAAAAAATGTCCATTATAATATACAGCATCAAGAAACAACTTCTCAACAAAAGATTAGGACTTACTTCAAAATGCTGACACGAAAACATTTTCCTCCTCTGCAACTTCATACCTAATGACTAATCGCATGGGACCTCCTTTTCTTGATCAAACAGCCAAACACTTATTTACCCAATTTGAAAGTAAATCATTCTTTAGTAATTTTAAACCATATCCACATGGGATTTACTTTCTCACAATATTAATGCATTGTTATATGTTAGCACCTGTAATTTTTATTTTTGATGAGTTGCCTCCTTTATTTGTTTATAAAAGCTAATACAGTATTTGTAGCATTATTGCCTGATGTTTGAAATATTGTGAAACTATTAGTTGCAATCACAGTTCTTATTTTTCGTGTTTTACCATATGTTAAACAATCATCAATTTTTAAGGGTCATCATGCAAGTATTTGTAGCTTGTTTGTTTGGCATAAAATTCAGAACCATTACATATTGTGTCTTTGGCTGCTCTATGAACTCCCTATGCCCAACAGGAGTGTTAAAAGCTCTTAGTAAGTTGATAAAATTGTAACATATTAAGGTAATAATCAGATATGAGCAGTAGAAATAAAAAGAAAAGACAGTAATGATTAACATGTTGATGTGCAATAAGACTTCAAAAGAGAGCCACTTCAGTGGTTGACTACTGCTTTTTAATATTTTTATCCAGTTGTAAGTCCAGTCTATAAGAGTAGCTTAAATTGTTTGACTTTATGAAAGGAAGATTGATTTATTGTCATGGCACTA
Organism: Morbakka virulenta; assembly: GCA_003991215.1. Lineage (NCBI taxonomy): Eukaryota > Metazoa > Cnidaria > Cubozoa > Carybdeida > Carukiidae > Morbakka > Morbakka virulenta. The sequence continues at coordinate 1,243,608 of RDPX01000101.1, forward strand.
TTTTATCATACTTCAATAAATTTTTTGTTTTTAACTTAAACTTTTATTTCCCATAATGTTGTGTATGCATAATGTTTAGGGAAATGCCAACTGATGACTTGCAATTTTCTTCATCTAGCCTTTCCTCTGCTGCTTCCTATGATTGGCAGAAACTTATGTCAAGTCCCATGCTGATGATTTTTAATTATATATAGCATCTTAACATTAAAGACAAAAACTGACTTACTGGTGCTACTCAGCCACACAGTCAGGTGGTGGAGTTGAGATGATTACATTTGGTGATAGAGTTGCTTCAAAATCTGCCTTGCACCCCCGAGGTGTGATATATTGTCAATTGCAATATCACCAGCATAGCTAGTACCCCTGACGTCTTCAATAACAATCTTGAAGTTATTAGAAGTAAAAAGGGTAATTTCAGCACATTGCTAAATATCACCTTGGTTACCTCTTAAAAAGAAAAGGAAACAAATTTAACAAGATCTTTCAGATCTGTTTGGATAGGAGCATTTCCATAATAAATGCCATCATTGTGGGTGAACAAGTTGACATTCCAAATTGGAGCTAACTTCATGATTTTGTTTTGCTCCCTTTGAATAGGGTGACTTTATAATTAGTACCATAATTATTATCTGCTAACTGCTAATTTTTCATATGAAACAAATAATTCCTGATGAGTCCATTCTGAGATGTGGTATATTCTTCTTTCCCTTGCTCTTTTTTTTCTTGTTCTTGCTGTGCAATGCATAATGACTTTAGAGCCAAGGACTCTGTAAACAATATATATATATATATATATATATATGGAGAGAGAGAGAGAGAGAGAGAGAGAGAGAGAGAGAGAGAGAGAGAGAGAGAGAGAGAGCCTGCTTCATCAAATAGAGGGATGAGAGTTTGTCAGGTACTGTAATTTAATGATAGTATTTTTCAAGTAATGTCATCATAATAAATGGTCTATTTTGGAAGTCACAGTATAATGTGACTGGCAAACTCAGGACATACATATCCCAATATGTTGTTTTGAGTTGTGTAGTTTTGTTATTCAGTTATTCAATTTCATTTAAAATTCTTTTTAATGAAAGAAATAGAATATGCATGTATCTTTTCAATTTAAAATGTGCTTTTTCTTTTTTTAGTCTGGAACAACCCTACAAAAGGCAAAAGTTTTCTTCCTCAGATTCTCATTTGGATGTGATTAAACTGGAACCACCTAGAGAAGTTGTACATAGTGAAGAAAGGAGTCATCCTTTTGCACAGGTAAATTAATTCTACAAACTTTTCTTTGAGTTCAGTCCAGTTCAGTTTCTTCAGATTTTGGTACAGACTGATAGTTGTACATATTGTAATAGTACATGAAATGACAAGGCCATTTTCAGACAGATATGTAACACCAAGCCAGAGGAAGTGGGCCATGTTACATCAAATGAGCTATGGACACAACTTGGTCTTGAGCATTTGGATCTCATTCTGAGAGATAAATTTATTTCTGCTTTGGTCATGTTGAACCCTGTAGTGTTGTAATCAAAATAGTCTCTGACTTGCATAGTGTATCCCTGTGTGACCCAAGATGATGTGGAAGAAGCTAACTGAGGGAGATAATCAAGAATGGAAACCATCCAAAGTTTACCCAGATGATAGGGAAGCCTGGAGATCAGGTGTGAGACAGGTGATATGTGAAGCAAAACAATTACTCAGAAGGGGACACACTGATGAGAATAATGCTCCAATGACTGCACATTATTCAAAGCACTAATGATGATGATAATACATTGGTCAAAGGGTGAAAATTTTTGGTGTATTACAGTTTTTTGGTTTTTCTCTAAAAAAATTTTTTTCAAAATGTAGCACATTTTAATACTTGGTAGTTAAAAAATTCAGATTGCATTTGAGATTGCCATTGACTTTGAATTACTCACATTTCTGCTGTTTAAAACAGGGACCAAATCCATCCAGTATTTGTTTCGCATCATAGTATTTATCAGGAATTATAAGAAGCAATATTTAATTTTTGAATGTAGAGATTTTAAACTATCTGAAAACATATTGAATTAATTGATAGTCAGCTTAATATCTGTGTTTTTCTGTTTGTCTATTGTTTTTCAGTGTTTATATGTCTGTCTCCTTTTTTGTCTCTCTCAGGAAAGTTATGTTTTCACCTGCATTTGAACATTTATCTGTTTGTGTGCAAACTATTTGAAAACTTATAAATGGATATGAACAAAATTTTCAGGAAATGCTGATTAAATTTTGGTGCAGTGGATTTTGTTTGAGTTTGTGCATGGTACTTCTTTGCTTCTGTCTATTGCTCCTTTCTTTATAATTTTCATCACTCTTAGTACAGTACAGTACAGTACAGTACAGTACAGTACAGGTAGAGATAGCTAAATGTCAGCTTGAAGGCCCACAGTCAGATCACAGGTCTTGGTACTGTTGTTTTGTTTTGTTAGGGTTTTTATGGGGGTATGCCATTGGGTTTTTTTAGTAAATGAAGGACTACAATATTTGGTAAAAATCCCAATATTGAAGGAAATAAGCTGCTTGACAGAGGTTTAAATTCTGGGTGCTTTTTACTTATTTCTTCTCTACTTTACATGAAATTATTGAGGAATATCAGGTGCCTTTTGCACTATTAGACCATTACTGTTGTCAAAAATGTTTTTAATACTGGAAATATTTAAATCTGTTTGAATAGGAAACAGGGTATGGTGTATATGGAGAAAGTGGGGTAGCTGACAAAGATATAAAATTGAAAAGGTTTGTAATACTTTTAATTATTGTGATTGGATTGGTCTTGTGTACTTGCCTATAATGTGGTGAATGGGGCAAGAAATTATTTCAGATTTACAAAACTGATGGGTAATATTCTCCATAAAGGTGCACAAATTAGGGGGGAAATGCAGTCACTGCTTGGGGACTTTGACATACAAACTTCATTTTATCCTTCGTAGTAAAAAGAATTTCTAGTTACAGAAGAGTGGAGAGCCATGAGGACTTGGAACACGACATGGTAGAGTACAAAGAAGTAGAATAGATGAATATAAAGAAATGTGAAGTGTAATTAAGAATATCAAGTAGAAAGTAATTATAAGAGGCAGATGTAAGCCTGGCAACTAAACCTCATAATGATAAGAAGACCATTCTTATGTGAACTACAAAACAAAGACCTGGTTGTTTTTTCATAGTTACCAAGCAGCAAGATCATTTGGTAGGCAAGAATATGTTTGCTCAGAAAATATGTATTCTTATGAAAAAAAGTGGAGGCTGTCAGATAAAGTATGTCAAGATTCTGGATGTTTTAGTTACACTGAAACAGGCCTGAATGTGGGTTGAATTTAAGAGAGACATATGTGTTTAGTGGGGAAATTTCAGTACCCAAATTTGAGAATAGTTCTTTACTTCTTACAAAAATAATGTTCTTGTTAATGTGAGAGGTTAAAAAACATTTTTCAACATTTGGTCCTGAAAAGTCTAGTTAGCCAATATTTCTTGGGATTTGATTCTATAAAGATTCTTTTCAATTAAACAATGTAAATATAGGATGGTTTTTGTAATGGTTTGAGAAAGCAAGAAGTTTTTTGGTCCCATTTTTAAGTAAAATTTATAATGATATGTGAAGAGGAAAAAGATAATCCTGAACATTTGTAAATTAGCCATAATCTAACTAAGATGCCACTTCAGGGGCTCCAAACAACTTAAATATGGTTGAACATGTAAGACAAATGACATGTTTTGACTAAATATGACCAAACCCTGCTACCAAAAAATGCCTCTGCCTTTATTTCTGTGATAATGTAGGACTTACATTATTACCATAGCATAAATTATAGCAACTGAAGCATTGTATTCTGTTTAGATTTTTTGAAATGAATAAATAAAATAGATTAAAAAAACAAACAAATAATGGTTGATGATACCAATTAAAGTTGTTCACTTGTTCTTGTAATTTTCAGTAATAGAAAATCCATAATAATTAAAATTAATTAATGTCAACATACATTGTATACAGACTAGATCCATACAAACTGAAAACAACAGCTTAGTGGTTTTTAGAACATATAACAACAATGTATTAGAATAATATCTTATAATGCTAACAAGCATGACTTGTGATGCACACTGTAACTTTTTAATGCTGTGAAACATGATTTCTAGTACCAAGTCTCAGAGACAGAGGAGTTAGTTCTTTCATATGGATAAGGCATTAGTATGCTGTCAAAAATATTAACAAGGAAAATGATTACACGAAATTTTAAGTTGCATATCTCCAACTTCTAAAACACAAATCAAAATCAGGCAAGACTTGCTGACTTTTCACAGTCATTTTGTGGTACTCCAGTGGATTTAAGACTGAAAAGTGCATTTTAACACAATCCAAAACCCATGGCATAATCCTGACATTGTTATAGCAGGGGGTGATAAAAGAATTGGTGTGGTCATGTCTGATAGAAAGGATTACAAACACAAAATGAATAATGTCATGCTATGACAAACTTTACGTAACTTAGCTTAGCCAAGAAAAATGACTACATAGAGTGCAAAATGAGTGCAGAATTCAGAATCACTTCCTAATGTGAAAAAAGAAAACAGATCATTTAATATTAATTTGGAGAATTGAATAGTTCTATAACAATACAGCAGACACTCTTTATATACACTATTTTAAACTCTTATGTGTCACCTGGAATTGATAAAGTCATAACTTTTGATGAAATATTCTATCTTTGCTCCATGCCAAACTTTCAACCTTACTGAATGAAATTATGCATAATCCTGAAGAAAAAAAATCCAGAATGGCTGTGCAAATGAATAACATACTTACTGGCCAAGAATAATGAAATGAATATTCCCCAAAATTACTGGCCAATTACATGTCTGTTGAGAACATTGAAAATTCTATCATCAGTCATGACAGACAGAACTTATATAGGCCTGGAATGAAACAGCCTTTTCCCTCTGGATAGAAAGGATGCAGATGCAGATTGTATGGGTGCAAGAATCAGTTACTAGTAAACAAAATGGTCCTTGAAAATTGCAAGAAAAGAAAAAAAAGAACATGAGTTGTAAATGGATTGACTACAAAATAGCATTTGATAGCATTCCACATGAGTAAGACCATAACTCTATAGGATTATTTAAAGTATCATCCAAAGTTAATGGTTTCTGAAACACAATATGAAAAATTGGAAAGCATGCTTTATTCTTACTTATGAGAATGGTACATCAACTAGTGATAACATCAATTTTAAAAGAGGGATCTTCAAAGGAGACTTACTATTCTTCTGCATTTTACTAATACCACTATGGTATCACTTGAACTGAACTCTTCTAGTTACAGGTATAAGGTTGGGTCTAAAAGTACCCCCGTTTGTTTTACATGGATGATTTAAAATTGTATGCAAAGGATGATAGTAAACTCGGACTGTTGAGGATAGTGAAGGGTTTCAGTGCTGATATTGGTATGGAGTTTTGGGTTGATTAAGTGTGCCAAAGCTAGTTTTTTAAAATGCAGACTAGTGATGACCAACAATTTTAGACATGATAAGGAAACAATTATTAAAGATCTGGAGCAGAGGAATGTGTACAAATACATGTTACAACGAAAGAAAAACTTAAAAGAGAGCTTTTAAGAAAGACAGAGTGGATTTTCAAGACCAAGCTAAATCCCCAAAATGGAGTCACAGCATACAACACATTTTAGCAGTCCCTGTCATCACATACAACTTCAATGTCATTGATTGGAACCATACCAAAATAAAAAGATTAGACACTAAGATTAGAGAATGATTGACAAATTGTATCACACAAAAACCAATGTTGACTGTCTTTATCTCCCCCCAAAAATCCACTGATAGAGGGTTGATACAACTCAGACTTTACTATAAGATGTCCACAATTGGCCTTTTCCGATATTTAAATCTATCAAAAGATTGGATTTTATAGTATGAAAATCTAAAAGGCTCTCATTTTGTTGTTAAGTAAGCGGAACCATTTGCTCTAGTGCTAGACTTTGATTTAGACATCAGCTTGGAAGGAGCAATGAAGAATACCGAGAATGCCCTCAAATTTAAAAGATTAGTATGAGAAAAAGGAAAGAAAGTTATCAACAATGCCTGGAAGTCAAAACCATTGCATGACCAATATGCACTTTGAAACCAGAAAGGTAATGTTGATTTAGTAGACACCTGTCAGTGGCTGAGAAGTGCTGGTCTGAAGGTACAGATGGAAGGGTTTTATTGTCACTGTTCAAGATCAAGCACTCTTTATGAGGAATTATCAACCAAATGTGATTCATAATGGTGCAGACAAGAAGTGTAGTTTCAGTAACAGTACTGAAGCCATTAAGGATCTCATTTCAGGCTGTTCCATCCTTGCGCCAAATAAGTATAACAACAGACACAATCATGTTGATCAATATATACACTGGAAAATCTGTAACCACTATGAGATTGAAACAACAGACAAGTTGTATGAGCATAAACCTTTACATATACTTGATAAGCCAAATGTGACTATTCTATGGGACTTACCAATAAGAAATTACAAAACCATACAAGCTAGTAGGCTAGACATTATTATCAAGGACAAGCTGAGTAAGACATGTAAAATAGTTTATATCAATATATCATCTGACAACATATCTCCAGAAGAACTTGAAAAGTTCAGCAAATATAAAGACCTTGACATTGAAGTGTTGAGAATGTGGAAAATGAAAAAAAACCAACTCCAGTCATAGTTTGGGCAATTGGCATAATTAAAAAGGGAATGCAGAAGTATGAAAACAATTATTTTTTCTTTTTTGGTTTTAACGTCATATCCCCTAGTAATTGAGGCTCAGATGGTGCCCTTCATAGGGACTTGGATTTGGCAGTGAGGAATATCTTGGCCAGATGCCCTTCCTGACACCAACCAATGGCTCCTTCTTTTGTGAAGTTCCAATGGCTCCTTCTTTTGTGAAGTTCCAAAGTCACCTTCTTTTGTGAAGTTCCAAAGTCACCCTGCTCTGGGAATCAAACCCAGATCTCTTGGTTATGGTTCAGTTGCACTGACCATTTAGCCACGGCTCCAAAACAATATCCCAGGAAAATTATCACTCACTGAAATACAAAAAATAGTGTTAGATAGTACTGCCCGTATCCTAAGAAGAACTCTTCCAGTTAGCTAAAAGATCAATGACTCTTGTAGATCATATACTGTATAATGAATTTTTCACCTTAACTTTTATTCTAAATTTAAATATTTTTACCTGAAAATTTTGTACCATGTATATTTTTTTCACATTTTTTATATTTTTACCTTCTATAAAATTTCTTATACACATCTGAATACCTTCAAACATAAAAAAGAGAAACATCAAGGAAGTATACATGCATGAATGGTTTGATAGTCTATGTTATTGGTAATAATGTGGTGCTATGAAGTTTGCAAAGAAACATATTTATTTAAGAAAAATAGATTAAATAATAATAATGATATTCATAATAATCATTATCATCATCACCATTTGTTTAACTACAGTCAGTATCCTTTACCAGATGTCTTCACACATCACAGTCATCACTAGCAGTTTGTTTTTGCCCTATAGACAGGTTGATTTTATAAGTTAGCAAATGAAGATTAATACTGGTCTTTATTGTGATAATTTCCAATGGGCACCCAGAGTAATACCTTTTGGATTATTTGTTGTTGATTTATGGCCACATTTTGCCATGGTTTTTGTGAATGAATTGTAATTGATCACAAAAACTAATATTTCTGTTTATTTGTCCAAAAAGTGTTGAAAAATATAGTGGGAGACCAAACCCAGAGGTGGTAAGGCCAGGTCATGATGTTGGAGGAGGAAAGTATTCAGGCAGCAAAAACCTTGCAGCAGTGAATGCTCATGTGTACAAACATAATTCACATGTTTTTGATGGTAAGTTTTTTTAGTGTTTGTTCCACCCACCTTAAAGCTGACTGCCAAAATAACTTTCTTGTAAATAAGGCCCACCAGTTCACATATTTATTAACCTTTTTGAGGTTCTTAAGTAGTTATATTTACTTTTTTGTATTGATTTTGTTGTTTCTTATTTCCTTTAAGATCAGAAGCATTTCCTACCCACCAAAACAATCAGCCTCTTTTGTATTGTAGTACAATAGATAATAGGACTTGGAATAACCTTGAATTAATGCTGATGATTGTAGTTTGTATTATTTAGTATATAATTGTTGGTATTCTAATTATAGTATTATCATCTACATAATTCTGTACTTTGTTTGGCCCTACCAAATTTTTTCTACAGAGCATAAACCTTGGTCATTTTGTCTGTTCACATATGAATGATCACATATGCTTACCCCAATATGTTGGCAAACTATATATAAAAGTAAAGTAAAATGTAATGTATATATGTGTGTGTGTGTCTGTGTCTGTGTGTATGTGTGTATACTGATACCTGATTTCAATACAATACTCTTTATATAATCTGAGTGCATCAGTTGCAGTTCTACTGCCTTCACCTTAAGAACAGCCAAATTATTTATGACTTACTTAAGTTGACATCATTAATTAATTTGTACTGTACAAGATATGAAACAAAGTAGCTTGCAGTACCTCTGACAAGCAGAAGAGATCTTGCTTTGGTATATAAAGTTTTCAGTTTTGAGCCCAGGGCTTCTCATCTGTTCTGATTGATTCCCAAAGCTTCAGACCCCCTGTACGTACATCTTTGTAGCACAGCTATGGTCTGCCTTTGGGGCATTTTCCCTGTACAGGTTCTCCAAAGAAAAGGTCTTTTGAAAATCTGCCAATATCCATCCTCACAACATGACCAAGTCAGCGCAAACATCTCTGTTTAAGGAGTGCATACAAGCTGGAGATGTCAGCTCACTCTAGAACTGTGTTGTTTGGGACTTTGGCTTGCAATGTAATGCAAAGGATGCATCTAAGGCAGCACATGTGGAAGGTGTTCAGCTGCTTCCCCTTGCATGCAAAAATAGTCCTGGACTCACTGCCATACAAAAATGTGCTCAAACTGCAAGCTTTGTACACCTGGACCTTGGTGTGTTGCTTCAGCTTCTTGTTTTGTCACATTCTTGGACAGTCTTGACATAGTAGTGGCTGCCTTGCAATGGTATTTGTTCAGCTCTGAAATAAGAAATAGAGAGAGGGGGGAAGAGAGAGAGAGAGAGAGAGAGAGGGGGGGGGCAGAGAGAGAGAGAGAGAGAGAGAGAGAGAGAGAGAGGGTGGGGGGAGAGAGGGGGGAGGTACAGAGTCATGGGCAATCTCCACAATCTCCAGTTCATGCTCCAAGATTATGATGCCAGGGGGTTAAATAGTCCCCCAGAAATACCATTTGGGTAGACTAAATGTTTACTGATGCCATTTAATTGAGCATTCCAATTTTATTAGTGTACATTATAAATCTGGCTAAATCCTTCATACTGAAGTTGCTTATGGGAACTCATATTACACTCTTTCAGAAATGGACTTGCAAAGTGGAAAAGGGGAACAGGCACCACAGACAAAAGCCACCAGTCCAGGAAAAAATTTTCAAGATAGTGGAAAATGGCCACACTTTGACAGAACACGATTACAAGAAAGTGGGTGGATTACAAGATCACAAGTTGATGACCCACCAAGCAAAGGAGGATACACAATGCGATTGCCAGGTTTTTTCATATGACATGTTATTTATAGTCAGTTTCTATTTTTACAACTTGGGTTGCACTGCTTTGGGGGAAATAAACGTTTAACGTTTAACTTATTCACTGAAAAACTGAAGAAAATTATTGCTATTTAGATTTTTATTTCTTCAATATTCAAATTTTTAGCCCCAGTACAAGAAGTAATGGGGAAAACCATACATTAGGTACTGAGGAGACAGATGGACCCATGGTTTGATCGGTGATGGCATCGTATGTAGAGACAACATCTTGGGTTAAAAGTGGCTGTAGGAACATGACAAAGATTTGAACTTGATGTTAATGTGGATTATTGAGTCCTCTGACATTTGTCATTGTCATTGAGTCTTGTAGAAAAGGAGATACGTGTGATCTGTGATGTGCAGATGGTCTTTGTTATCAGGAGAGACCAAGGAAAAAGCAATGATTTTATCTGAAGGAATATGAAGGAGAGAAATGAAAGTTAATGTGGAGAAGACAAAGTTAGTGCTGAATGAAAAGAGTGTAAAAAGATTTCAGCTGGAAGGTATCTATGTGGTGTCACTGGGTGCAGAATGTAATTAAGCCCAAGACCTTGAAGTACCAGGTTGGTATATGGGAAGAAAGTCTCCTTAGCCATTGTCTGCAATCCTCCAAGACATGGTGTCTGATTAAAATCACATGTGGTAGTGTGACCTCATCACTACGCCTCTTTTTGAGGGCAATGTATGGTAGACAAGTGTCTGCTCTCACACTATTTGATGCAACTCCCATCACCGTAGGGCTCACTTAGTAAGCTTGCAGATGGTCTGAATTTAGGTGATGAATTTGTACAGCTATTCCTGTTTATAATTGTTTTTAATGACATTTTGATCAAATTAATGGCCTAGTACTTGGCAGACCTTTCGTAGGTGTACAAGGGATCTCAAGGCTGATTCCACATCTGGGAAGCCCACTTTAATTTCTGATTCAGGATACTTCTGACAGTAACTGTGACTATGCTACTGTGCCATGGAAAAGTACTATATTTATAATTGTTACTGTTATTATTATCATTATTTATGTACTAGCAGAGGGGCTCGGCATTGTCTGGGGTATCTGGGGGCATGGTCAAATAATATTTAGTCATTTTTCTTACGATAAGTAAATACAATCAAAATCCCACATCATTTTGGGTGATCCTTAAGCAAATTTTGTTTCATTAATTTTTCGATTGTAGGTCTATAATTGAAAATGAACTTTCCCAATCTGTACACTGACACCATATTTGCCTAGTGAAATCTATTTTTTAATTGTAGACCATATTCGTCAAGAATGGGTCGAAATGATCCCGATTTTGGCTCTGGCGCCCACTCCCAATAGTCATGAAGAAAAATAACACAGTCTTTTTTCAATTCAGTGCTACAGATTACCCTATCAAATTTTAGCATCCTTTGTTGCAGGGTTCAATTAATTTTTTATTACAAGTCTTTTTCTTTGTTAATGAGCCTACATGATCCTGTTTTAATGGTGATTTGGAATAATAGTATAGTATTTGTTCAGCACAGGGGTGCAGAGTTCCCTGGTAGCAAAATTGGGCTTTATGCGTTGCCTCCTTAAATTCAATATTCGATTTTTGGTCTTTGTCGTAGATAAAGGTCCCAGAAAACCCAATGCTGTTATCATAAAATGATATAGACGATATTTAGCAGTTTCATAGTACTTCTCCAACAAATCTGAGCTTTTTTTGTTTTCTGCTGTGTTATTTCATAGGGTACACGCACAGTGGCACTTACATATACAGACTATGAATTTTATAAGTTTAGATTATATTAATCATTGTTACTAAAAATTTCTTTTACTTGGTGGACACATGTATGATCCTATATGAATATTGCAATACCTACTTATATTAATTTTACAATAGCCATTTACATTCGTGCTTCCTGATTTTTGTAGATAAAGAAAGCTGGCAACAAGGAATGACTGAAAACGTTACTGGAACAAGCCCATACAACGCACAGAGTACACAGAATACCACACACAAGTACCCACCGATACCACTGCCTGGCGGAAATTTGCAGCCGACCGTCATTCAAGCAGCTGAGGTTCACATCCCACAGTTTCAAGCGCCAATCACTGCTACTCAGCATCCATTGTTAGATTGGTCTCTTCTCTCAAGATCGCAGGAAGTCGATAAAGAAACAGTTTCTGCCACAGACCCACGTTTAGATCCTAACAGAAGAGGACTTCAGATACCTTCACTTGAAACAGGTAATGGTACAACTAGGGTGTGTGTTTTTTCAGTCAACGTAAGCTCTTGATAGTGAATTGTTGGGTAAAAGTAACATAATTATACTTGCTTTGGATAGACTGAAAGTGTTACAAAATTTACTGGATATTGTTTACCATATGGTGAACCTGAAGTTTGATGCTGATGTTTTGTTGTTGCAGCTGCTTTACCCTTACTTAGGCTCAAAGCCAGTGCAGTGGAAAAGGTAACCAGTTAATAGACTTTCTGTTTTCATCCTTGTTCTTTTGATTTGCGTAAAATAAGAATTTCTTCAAAGATAAGCAGATAATCTACCTTTATCACCGGACCCATAGGAATTTATTCATAATCCCATTGATGATTGTATATATGGTGGTAACAATATATTAGCCACATGAAAAAGAGGTATCTCCAAAACATTTTGTGACCCTTGGCCGTAATCACTTATATCTCATCTAACAGATACTGTCATTATGTTTTTCTCGATTGCTAAGGTCTTTTTTCATATTTTTCGTTTTAAGTCCCACTACTTTTGTCCGAGGGGTAATCGTGAGTCTGATATACAATTAAACCACTATTACTACCACTAATCTTAACACTAGCAACAATTTTAATTGAAGTGGCGTCGCCATCAATAGTACCATCACCATCACTATCACTATCATCATCACTGTTACTTATACCATCACTACCACTCTCACTCTCCCTCCCACTCTCATCCACCCTACCACTCACCTGCCCTACCACTATCACCATCGCAAACACTTTTCACAATCACTACCACTAACACCATCTTTGTCACTATCTCCATCACTGCCACCATATCCATCACTATCGCGATCACTACAACCATTACCTTAGCCATCACTATAAGCACCAACATATTCCTTTAATTGACGTCGTCATAATAATCAATACATTTTTCTGCTATTTTTATGCAACTACCAGGGGTTTTATACTTATAGGAAATTCAACATACAGTGCCTTTTGTCGGGTACGGTGACCGCAAAACGACCTTTGATCATTAATCTTCATATTGCCAGTTGATGTTTCTTCTCCATTCCTTTTAATTTTTAGCTTTCTCGCCATTTCTCCCATTTCTCCGCCCATCTTTATGACCACTTTTCCCCACTATATTATCCATGTAGCCTGTGGGTCATCTGAGTTTCCCTGCTTTAACTAAGAAGCAATGTACTGGTCAGTATAATACTCTGTTAGGTGACCTTGTTGCCAGATGTATTTGCTCATTTACCATTACTGTTCTTCTTTTGTATCAAAGATAAAAAAAAATTACCAAATTACGGTACCAACTTTGTGCAAGTGAATCTGCCAGCACAGACAATATTTGTGACTTGTGTAAAGTTTTAAATTTCACTCTCAGGCTTAGTTTGTTTCGTATTGAGTTTGTTGTTTTGCCAAAAGCTTGCTTTCGCACTCACTGTTTTTTGCTCTCGTTGAAACATATTAACCCTAGTATGAACGGGTATTCAGAGCACATACGGATGTTGAAATAGTGATTTATAGTTCTTTGTAAGTAAACGGAATGCACAAATCAACCAGGAGAACATCCAGAAGACCACTCAGGCATACATGATGATTTTTTAAATCAAGTTTGTTGTGTCGACTATAGCTGAAAATATAGTACATAGTTTGAATTTTAAGTTTTGCTATCTGTTGTATCCATTCAAACTCCAAAAAGATCCTGCAGTAACAATATTAAATTTGGTCAGTTTTTAATAATGATGAAGAGAAGTTGGTTTCTTTTTTTTTTAGTCTCCTGTTTTATACTTGACATATATTTTGTTGAGATATTTAATGTTGAACTACTGCACGTACAAGTAATACAAATCATTCTTAATACCATCTCTTGACAGGCAACATTAAAGTTTCAGGAATGCAAGAGGAAATTCTTAGTAAGATGGAAAAAGTAGATAAAGACATTCAAGACTTTGAACAACAAGTGAGAGATGCGAAGCTAAAAGAGGTATAACACTGAAGGTTTTTTTGTTGTTTTGTGTTGTTACCTTAATATATAAAAGCTTCGACAAAAGCTATTAGCCAGAGAAACCAGTTGAAGATTTTTGCCTGCGGTTAAATGACAGATTGTTTTTATCTACACTGGATCAGTTTTCCCAAACACGATTTGGCTTTTTGGGTAGAGAAAGGACTAAGTCGGTTTGAAGGCCGTTTAAAAACGTGTATTTATGTAGTTTAGGAGCCGTGGCTTAATGGTTAGTGCAACTACGTAGTAACCAAGAGTTCCGGGTTCGATTCCCCGAGCTGTCGAGGAGAATTTGGAACTTTTTTAAAAAAAAAAGCCATTGGTTGGGGTCAGGAAGGGCATCCGGCCAAGAAATTCCTCATTGTCAAATCACAGTCCCTCTGAAGGGCACCGTCTGAGCTCCAATTGGTAGGGAAAAATGACGTTAAAACTAAAAAAAAATATATGTAGTTTTGCTTACGAAGAACAAGATTACCCATTCTTCTTTTCAGATGAAATCAAATATTTATTTTTTTCACTGACAGTCATTGGTACTTCATTGTACACTGCATTGGAGGATCATATTTTGTCCTAAATTTTATTTATTTTGAACTATTTCGAATACTCTTTAAATTTCTATTTAAATTTCGAATACCCTATCATTCTTTCTAGTGTAATTACAAAAACAGGCGTCCATACTGCTATACTTTGTCACCAATAAGCTGGAAACGATTGTAAATAAGAACAATGTATGTGATTTTGTATACCAGAAGCTGTGCAGAATAACTGGAACATAAGCAGTGGATAAAGAGTATCCAGTTTGTCAATCCATGACAGTCAAATGTGATGAAAGACTGTCCCAGTTGCCTTCGATATGATGACGTATAATTAGGCACAGAACATTTCTGCCAGCTGTTATGATAGCAAAAAAAATATTATGAGTTTGATTTAATGACAGTTTTCTTTCAACCATTATTACTAACTATTATTATTCAACCAATTGTTAATCCTCAGTACAAGCTATACCTGCCATGTAACGGGCAGGTAGGACAAATAAAGAAACACGGTGATGGTTTCTTGTGGGCACAAAATATTTACTTACCAGAACCCTTAATACTAAGTGATAATACTAAACATTGATACCAAGGGTGTCGATTTTTATTTATTGCCCATGATCTTTTCCAGGAACAGAGAAAAGGGGTTTGTTTCACAGGGGGAATATAATTAATTTTAATTGAATTTGATCTTAATTTTATCTTGTTTTAATTTTTATGTTATTAATTCTTTGTTATTAAGGCGGATCTTGTAAACTCACTAGACGAACTTGAAGCGAACATTAAAAGTATGGAAGAAGAACTAGAATCAACAAAGAAAATCAAAGAAGAAGCAATTGATGATAGCAAAGAAGATGGATTTGGTACCGATTTGGATGATGAAAACCAAGGCAGTGTACTTGCAAAGCTTGCGACGCAGATACAGTCAAAGGACTTAAAACTTCTAGGGACTATTTTAACAGAAAATAGAGTACGATCATTTTATTGCTTTTTTATAAAAGTGTACACTTGCTTTTACTTCCTGAAGACGCTTTTTTCATATCGTAGTTTTCCTGTTACATTCTTTATTTAAAGACCACTAAAGAAAAGGATATTGTCGCGGCAAAAATCGGCATTTTTAATTCGATGTTCGACAGCAAAATATACCACAGTAGAATTTTTCCTTCGGCATTTGAAGCAAGAAGGTGACCAACGAATGAGTTGCAGCTTTTATTTTTGAAGTATAGCTTTCTAGGGTTTTTCTTTTTTTGGGGGGGGGTGTATCAAACATAGGGCACATCTAGTTACCTCCCAGGCATTCAAGATGCAAATTTTCAAATTTTATGTTTTTATATGTTCGTGGCTCCAACAAAAATATTATTGGGAGCTTTAGCTCAAGAAATCCGACAATATTAATGCTTGGAAGTTTTGATAACACGTAGAAGAAAAGTGAGGGTTTTTTTATCAAAGTCATTAGAGAACATCTAAACAGCATTGTTAAAATAATTTGAATTAATGTTTGGAAAAAAAACCTCAGGCATCTATTCATATCCTGGCACCTTTACATTGATTACACCTGTGCTATGGCACCACTTGTATGGTTTTGCTTCATATCGCGTAGATATGGATTTGATTGCCCTGTTTGGTGACTAGTAATATAACTAAGAATAGTCATACTGTCATGGAAGCTATGTAATAGTTAGTGGCAATTGTGATACGAGCTCAAACTTAACATATTAAATTTCATTGGAAGTCATGGACAGTGGTTTATACATATCAGTGCAACGCTTATATTGCATTGTTGTCTTGATTACAAATTCTCCCTTCTTCCTTTCGATTCTGAATCGATTATCAGATAGGTCTTCAATTCGATTATCCGTTCTGAATTTGTTGATGAAATGGCTTTACAAATAAACATTTATTAATATTGAATAAAGCACTTTATTTACATAAACTATCCATGGATATTTTGATCTAATATAATTTTTTATGTGAAAATGTGAAAAATATTTTTAGGCTTGTGCAGGTAAAAATTTTGCGTGTTCATAAATAAACTGATGCAGAATCGGAATGAGTGGTTGGAGCCGATGTCGCAATTTTCACGTCTGCGATTCGAATTTTGCCGATTCGAACTGTCGATAATCGTCGAATTGTGTAGCACCACTATTTCCCTAGTAGTCAACAATGATTTTTCCCAGTTTTAGTGCAGTTTTCACAATTAGAGGATTTTTTTTGTTTTTTTTCTTTTTCAGAGGAAGGCAGAATATTCTCATGAATTATTTAAAAAATTGAAACACAATGGCCATGACTGTTCAGTAGTAAGTATATTTTTGTTTCTACGTTTGAGAGTTCCTTTTAAGATTTGAATCTCCAGCACATTGATATTGTCTCATTAAAGATCTTTTTTCAGATTTTTCTACAACCATTAATCCTTCTTGACATTTTTATAACATACTAAAATTTATAATGCATTTTTCGGCGAATCTCATTTCCTTTTGATTGCATCGTTTACTACGCCATTCCCTTTGCACTGCAGGGTTCAGTCTGCCCGCATGCTGATGCTCTGCATTTAGGTGATAGTTTTGGACATCTGTTTCAATTTTAAACTTTTTTTTGACAATTTTAATCAAATAGTTCCCGGTAGTTCCCTGCAGACCTTTTTTGTTAATAGGGTGCGAAGAATCTGAGTACGCAACACTGACTGCATGCCCAGGAGTGTAGAGTCATGGTGTGATAGTAGTGGCTCTATACAGACACGGAGAATCGACTATTATCATAGCTATCAGTATTGGCAGGGCTCTTCATTGTAGTTTTTCTTTTGTGAAAGGTTTCCTGATATTGTAGCGCTTTGTGAGAGAAATCTTAATGGCATTGTTAGTAAAGGAAATCTCCACTTTGATCTTTATTTACCGTCTTTTCGACTAGATTCTACAACTCATCTTCATGGTCTTGTTCTCTTTGTTTGAAAGGATCTTCCAGTGGTTGGAGTACAAGAACTTAAATCTAAATATTTACCTTTCATGTGCTTTTTAGTTTGGCTCTTCGTCAGACATTTTGTTACCTATTTTTCTGGTATCGATCTTACAATTATGATTCTTGCCGATTATTAAGATATTGCCAGAGTCCACTGATAAGGTTCTGGATAGGTATCAGACTACTGACAACGTTGCCCTTTGTGATTTCAGTGCTCATTACATGACCTGAATGAGTCATTTTATTAGGACTAACAGCCCCACTCTTGTCCGTGATTTTGTACAGCTTGTTGATTTACCAACAAGATCATTCAGTGGCAGGAGAACCTTCTGTTATAGATCTCTTTTTGACCTATACCTGGGTCGTCTGATCATGTTGTTGTCACTTACGGTAAAGGTAACCGTTTAAAGTCCTGTTGGCAAGCTACCTCGTCATGCGACGTCAGTTTGGTCAGGCTAACTGAGATGGATTTTGACGATTTGTTAGTGATATTCCATGGGATTCAGTCTTTAGAAAATCGGCTTATGATGCAGTAGCTCAATTCACAGAATGGGTTCTTGATGATATTGAAACATATCTACCTGGTTGTAATTAAAAAGTCAAACCACAATCTCCTTCAATGCATGTTGTTCTTTTCCTATCGCACATCGTAATCATTTCTATGTTTAGTTTCAACGCAATAGGTCTGATGATGAATGTCGGGTTTCTTTTAAACGGACTAGCAATGCGTCTAAAAGGTTAGGTACTGGTACGAAATCTCGGCATGTTAAGGGAAATTCTGATTTACTTCCTTTCAAAAGATTTGGAATTCTACAGGTATTATTGTTATGATCATAAGAATTGTTCTAATGAGTTTCATTTCCCTTAACCAGTTCAGTTTATTGCATCGCTTGTGACCCATTTCTTTCAAAAGCTGTACTTGTACTACATTGTGCTGTACCCTTCCCCCCTCATTATATTCTAACATGTTAACTTATTAGGTCCAATCCACACCAACTTTACCCTTTAAAAAAACATGTACATACTCACTACTCTGGCACTTTTATGGGGAAAATGTGTTGGAGACGGTGCTTTTATAATTATAGCATGTTTCATTTCTGAAACCTTTATGCATGGTAAGTATTTGAACAACAATTTAGCAACTACTATAAATAGATAGCATCATGTTAGAAAACAGATTGTTGCACAAAAACTATTGTATTTTGTAATGATGAAGAACTATACTAGGCATAAAACCACTGAGTGTTTAGAACTGTAAAAGGGAAAGAAAAGAGTAAAAACGTTAGGTCAAAAGATAAGAGTTGACCTTAGACTTGAAACTTTCAAATCATATGATGAAGGAGAGCACTTAAAAACCAAAGAAGTCCATAACTTAGCTGTATGAAGAAAAGAAACAACTTTCAAGATTTATTCAAACTAAGAGCAACAGCTGCTTAAGGATAAAGACAAGGAACAAGTTAAACTCTTACGAGCAAGGAAAGCTCGTTAAAGCGCTTGCCATGATAAATTGAAAAGAACAGACAAAGACCAACTATCTTTATTCGATGAGACAAAAGTTGGAGAGCACCAGCAAAAATGTGGACTTGTCAAGTTAAAAAGAGATCTCTAAACATATTTGTACATATTTTTTAGAGGCTCTGATTTTTCCACTCATATATATTGAAAATAAAGAAAACGGTTTTTTTAATAAAAAGCGGATAATGAAGAAAAATATCTTTTTCTCAGATTAATCGTTTTGTGTATCTCACGTGCTCTTAGATGAAGAGGTTTAATTTGGCTGAATTTTGTAATATCTTGCATTTTCCATGTTCCTCAAGATATTCTTTCTTTTTTCTTTTTTCATGCAGCCTCTTTATAATCAACCATCGGATTTACCCTTTTTCTTCGAAAACATTCGCAAGTAAGTATAAATGAAAATAACCAATATGAAATCCATTGAAATACGATCTTAAATTCAGCAATTGATGTAATTGAAAAACATTTAACAGTGATGGAGGGGAAATGCTATTCCCATCATGTATACACCTTTTGCAGAAGAAGCAATGCCTCTCAAATTGTAAAAGTAAAAGAAAGTTTGGTTTAAGCATTTCTATCTATCTATCTATCTATCTATCTATCTATCTATCTATCTATCTATCTATCTATCTATCTATCTATCTATCTATCTTTCTTTCTATCTATCTATCTATCTATCTATCTATCCATCTATCTAGCTAGCTATCTATCTATCTATCTATCTATCTATCTATCTATCTATCTATCTATCTCTCTATAT